>JANJXV010001844.1:0-69892 GCA_024803745.1 Megascapheus bottae | reverse complement strand
TTTTTGAAGTCACAGAATGGAGTTGGGTGAGTCAGAATTGAGGTGTGTGACGTCATAGAATGTAGATGTGTGAAGTCATAGAATGGAGTATTGTGAAGTCACTGAAGGGAGGTTTGTGAAGTCCCAGAATTGAGGTGTGTGAACTCAGAATGGAGGTGTGTAAAGTCACAGAATGGACGGTTTGAAGTCATAGAATGGAGGTCTGTGAAGTCACAGAATGGACGGTTTGAAGTCATAGAATGGAGGTGTGTGAACTCACAGAATTGAGGTGTTTGAAGTCATATATTGGAGGTGTGTGAAGTCAAAATGGATGTGTGAAATCATAGAATGGAGGTGCCTGAAATCATAGAATGAGGTTGTGTGAGGTCATAGAATGGTGGTTTGTGAAGTCACAGCATGGAGGTGTGTGAAATCATAGAATGAAGGTGTGTGAAGTCATAGAATGGAAGTGTGTGAAGTCACAGAATGGAGGTGTGTGAAGTCAAAGAATGGAGGTGTGTGAAGTCATAGAATGCATGTGTGTGAAGTCAGAATGGAGGTGTGTGAAGTCACAGAATGGAGGTTTGTGAAGTCATAGAATGGAAGTGTGTGAAGTCATAGAATGGATGTTTCTGAAGTAAGAATGAAGGTGTGTGAAGTCATAGAATGGAGGTGTGTGAAGTCATAGAATGGAGGTGTGTGAAGTCACAGAATGGAGGTGTGTGAAGTCAGAATGGAGGTGTGTGAACTCATAGAATGGAGGTGTGTGAAGTCAGAATGCAGGTGTGTGAACTCATAGAATGGAGGTGTGTGACGTCACAATGGAAGTGCGTGAAGGCATAGAATGGAAGTGTGTGAAGTCACAGAATTGAGGTGTGTGAAGTCATAGAATGGAGGTATGTGAAGTCAAGGAATGGAGGTGTGTAAAGTCATAGAACGGAGGTGTGTGAAGATATAGAATGGATGTTTGTAAAGTAAGAATGAAGGTGTGTGAAGTCTTAGAATGGAGGTGTGTGATGTCAAAGAATTTAGGTTTTTGAAGTCATAGAATGGAGCTGTGTGAAGTCAGAATGGAGGTGTGTGAAGTCACAGAATGGAGGTGTGTCAACTCAGAATTTAGGTGTGTGAAGTCAAAGAATAGAGGTGTGTGAAGTCATAGAATGCAGGTGTGTGAAGTCATAGAATGGAGGTGTGTGAAGTTATAGAATGGAGGTGTGTGAAGTCACAGAATGGAGGTGTGTGAAGTCAGAATGGAGGTGAGTAGTCATAGATTGGAAGTGGGTGAATTCATAAAACGGACGTGTGGGAAGTCATAGAATGGAGGAGTGTGAAGTGATAGAGTGCAGGTGAGTGAAGTCACAGATTCGAGGTCTGTGAAATCATAGAATGGAGGTGTGTGATGTCAGATTGGAGGTGTGTGAAGTCAAAGAATGTAGGTGTGTGAAGTCATTGAATGGAGGTTTGTGAAGGCACAGAATGGAGGTGTGTGAACTCAGAATGGAGGTGTGTGAAGTCATAGAATGGAGGTGTGTGAAGTCAGAATGGAGGTGTGTGAACTCATAGAATGGAGGTGTGTGACGTAACAATGGAAGTGTGTGAGGTCATAGAATGCAGGTGTGTGAAGTCACAGAATGGAGGTTTGTGAAGTCATAGAATGGAGGTATGTGATGTCACAGAATGGAGGTGTGTAAAGTCATAGAATGGAGGTGTGTGAAGTTATAGAATGGATGTTTGTAAAGTAAGAATGAAGGTGTGTGAAGTCATAGAATGGAGTTGTGTGATGTCAAAGAATGGAGGTGTGTGAAATCATAGAAAGGAGCTGTGTGAAGTCAGAATGGAGGTGTGTGAAGTCACAGAATGGAGGTGTGTCAACTCAGAATTTAGGTGTGTGAGGTCAAAGAATGGAGGTGTGTGAAGTCAAAGAATGGAGTTGTGTGAAGTCATAGAATGGAGGTTTGTGAAGTCATAGAATGTATGTTTGTGAAGTAAGAATGAAGGTGTGTGAAGTCATAGAATGGAGGTGTGTGTAGTCACAGAATGGAAGTGTGTGAAGTCACAGAATGGATGTGTGTGAAGTCAGAAAGGAGGTGTGAAGTCATAGAATGGAGTTGGGTGAATCATAGAATGGAGGTGTGGGAAGTCAAAGAATGGAGGTGTGTGAAGTCATAGAATGGAGGTATGTGAAGTCAGAATGGAGGTGTGTGAACTCATAGCATGGTAGTGTGTGTAGTCACAATGGAGGTGTGTGAAGTCATAAAATGGAGGTGTGTGAAGTCACAGAATGGAGGTGTGTGAAGTCATTGAATGGAGGTGTGTGAAGTCACAGAATGGAGGTGTGGGAAGTCACAGATTGGAGGTGTGTGAAGTCCTAGAATGTAGGTGTGTGAACTCAGAATGGAGGTGTGTAAAGTCACAGAATGGAGGTGTGTGAAATCATAGAATGGAAGTGTGTAAAATCATAGAATGAGGGTGTGTGAGGTCATAGAATGGAGGTTTGTGAAGGCACAGAATGGAGGTGTGTGAAGTCATAGAATGGAGGTGTGTGAAGTCATAGAAGGGAAGTGTGTGAAGTCACAGAATGGAGGTCTGTGAAGTCACAGAATGGAGGTGTGTGAAGTCACAGAATGGAGTTGTGTGAACTCAGAATGGAGGTGTGTGTAGTCACAGAAAGGAGGTTTGTGAAGTCCTAGAATGAATGTGTGTGAAGTCATAGAATGGATGTTTCTGAAGTAAGAATCAAGGTGTGTGAAGTCATAGAATGGAGGTGTGTGAAGTCAAAGAATGGAGGTGTTTGAAGTCACAGAATGGAGGTGTGTGAAGTCAGAATGGAGGTGTGTAGTCATAGATTGGAGGTGGGTGAAGTCATAGAAAGGATCTGTGGGAAGTCATAGAATGGAGTAGTGTGAAGTCATAGAGTGCAGGTGAGTGAAGTCATAGAAAGCAGGTGTGTGAACCCAGAATGGAGGTGTGTAAAGTGACAGAATGGAGGTGTGTGAAGTCATAGAATGGAAGTGTGTGAAGTAAGATTGGAGGTGTGTAAAGTCACAGAATGGAGGTCTGTGAAATCATAGAATGGAGGTGTGTGATGTCAGATTGGAGGTGTGTGACGTCAAAGAATGTAGGTGTGTGAAGTCATTGAATGGAGGTGTGTGAAGTCACAGAATGGAGGTGTGTGAAGTCAGAATAGAGGTGTGCGAAGTCATAGAATGGAGGTGTGTGAAGTCAGAATAGAGGTGTGTGAAGTCATAGAATGGAGGTCTGTGAAGTCACAGAATGGAGGTGTAGGAATTCACAGAATGGATTTGAGTTACGTCACAGAAAGGAGGTGTGTGAACTCAGAATGGAGGTGTGTAAAGTCACAGAATGGAGGTGTGTGAAGTCATAGAGTGGAAGTGTGTGAAGTCATAGAATGGAGCTGTGTGAAGTCACAGAATGGACCGTATGAAGTCATAGAATGGAGGTGTGTGAAGTCACAGAATTGAGGTGTTTGAAGTCATATATTGGAGGTGTGTGAAGTCAAAATGCATGTGTGAAGTCACAGAATGGAAGTTTGAGAAGTCATAGAATGGAGGTGTGTGAACTCATAGAATGGATGTTTCTGAAGTAAAAATGAAGGTGTGTGAAGTCATATAATGGAGGTGTGTGAAGTCACAGAATGGAGGTTTGTGAAGTCAGAATGGATTTGTGTAGTCATAGATTGGAGGTGGGTGAAGTCATAGAAAGGAGGTGTGGAAAGTCATAGAATGGAGGAGTGTGAAGTCAGAGAGTGCAGGTGAGTGAAGTCACAGATTCGAGGTCTGTGAATTCATAGAATGTAGGTGTGTGATGTCAGAATGGAGGTGTGCGAAGTCATAGAATAGAGGTGTGTGAAGTCAGAATGGAGGTGTGTGAAGTCATAGATGGAGCTGTGTGAAGTCACAAATGGAGCTGTGTGAATTCAGAATGGAGGTGTGTGAAGTCATAGAACGGAGGTTTGTGAAGTCAGAATGGAGGTGTGTGAACTCATAGAACGGAGGTGTGTGACGTCACAATGGAAGTGTGTGAAGTCATAGAATGGAGGTATGTGAAGTGAAAGAATGGAGGTGTGTAAAGTCATAGAATTGAGGTGTGTGAAGTGTTAGAATGGTTGTTTGTAAAGTAAGAATGAAGGTGTGTGAAGTCATAGAATGTAGGTGTGTGACATCAAAGAATGGAGATGTGTGAAGTCATAGAATGGAGCTGTGTGAAGTCAGAATGGAGGTGTGTGAAATCAAATAATGGAGGTGTGTCAACTCAGAATTTAGGTGTATGAAGTCAAAGAATGGAGGTGTGTGAAGTCATAGAATGGAGGTGTGTGAAGTCATAGAATGGAGGTGTGTGAAGTCATAGAATGGAAGTGTGTGAAGTCACAGTATGGAGGTGTGTGAAGTCAGAATAAATGTGTGTAGTCATAGATTGGAGGAGTGTGAATTCATAGAGTGTAGGTGAGTGAAGTCACAGATTCGAGGTCTGTGAAATCATAGAATGGAGGTGTGTGATGTCAGATTGGAGGTGTGTGAAGTCAAAGAATGTAGGTGTGTGAAGTAATTGAATGGAGGTGTGTGAAGTCACAGAATGGAGGTATGTGAAGTCAGAATAGAGGTTTGAGAAGTCATAGAATGGAGGTGTGTGAAGTCAGAATGGAGGTGTATGAAGTCATAGAATGGAGGTGTGTGAAGTCAGAATAGAGGTGTGTGAAGTCACAGAATGGAGGTGTGTGAAGTCACAGAATGGAGGTGTGGGAAGTCACAGAATGGAGGTGCGTGACGTCACAGAATGGAGGTGTGTGAACTCAGAATGGAGGTGTGTAAAGTCACAGAATGTAGGTGTGTGAAGTCATAGAATGGAAGTGTGTGAAGTCATAGAATGGAGATGTGTGAAGTCACAGAATGGACGGTATGAAGTCATAGAATGGAGGTGTGTGATGTTACAGAAGTGAGGTGTTTGAAGTCATATATTGGAGGGGTGTGAATTCAAAATGGATGTGTGAAGTCATAGAATGGAGTTGTGTGAAATCATAGAGTGAGGGTGTGTGAGGTCATAGAATGGAGGTGTGTGAAGTCACAGAATGGAGATGTGTGAAGTCATAAAATGGAGGTGTGTGAAGTCATAGAATGGAAGTGTGTGAAGTCACACAATGGAGGTGTGTGAAGTCACAGTATGGAGTTGTGTAAAGTCACAGAATGGAGTGTGTGACTCAGAATGGAGGTTTGAGAAGTCACAGAATGGAGGGGTGTGAAGTCATAGAAAGGAAGTGAGTGAAGTCATAGAATGGAGGTGTGTGAAGTCAGAATGGTGATATGTGAAGTCACCGAATGGAGGTTTGTGAAGTCATAGAATGGAGGTGTGTGAAGTCATAGAATGGAGGTGCGTGAATTCACAGAATGGAGGTGTGTGAAGTCAGAATAGAGGTGAGTAGTCGTAGATTGGAGGTGGGTGAAGTCATAGAAAGAAGGTGTGGGAAGTCTTAGAATGGAGGAGAATGAAGTCATAGAGTGCAGGTGAGTGCAGTCACAGAGTCGAGGTCAGTGAAGTCATAGAATGTAGTTGTGTGATGTCAGAATGGAGGTGTGCGAAGTCATAGAAGAGAGGTGTGTGAAGTCAGAATGGAGGTGTGTGAAGGCATAGATGAAGTTGTGTGAAGTCATAGTATGGAGGTGTGTGAAATCATAGAATGGAGTTTTGTGAAGTCACAGAATGGAGCTGTTTGAATTCAGAATGGAGGTGTGTGAAGTCATAGAATGGAGGTGTGTGAAGTCAGAATGGAGGAGTGTGAACTCATATAATGGAGGTGTGTGAAGTCACAGAATGGAAGTGTATGAAGTCATAGAATGGAGGTGTGTGAAGTCACAGAATGGAGGTGTGTGAAGTCATAGAATGGAGGTATGTGAAGTCTCAGAATGGAGGTGTGTAAAGTCATAAAATGAAGGTGTGTGAAGTTATAGAATGGATGTTTGTAAAGTAAGAATATAGTTGTGTGAAGACATAGAATGGAGGTGTGTGACGTCAAAGAATGGAGGTGTGCAACGTCATAGAATGGAGCTGTGTGAAGTCAGAATGGAGGTGTGTGAAGTCACAGAATGGAGGTGTGTCAACTCAGAATTTAGGTGTGTGAAGTCAAAGAATGGAGGTGTGTGAAGTTATAGAATGCAGGTGTGTGAAGTCATAGAATGGAGGTGTATGATGTCAGAATGGAGGTGTGTGAAGTCACAGAATTGAGGTGTGTGAACACAGAATGCAGGTGTGTGAAGTCAAAGAATGGAGGAGTGTGAAGTCATAGAATGGAGGTGTGTGAAGTCATAGAATGTATGTTTGTGAAATAAAAATGAAGGTGTGTGAAGTCCCAGAATGGAGGTGTGTGAAGTCACAGAATGGAGGTGTGTGAAGTCATAGAATGGAGGTGTGTGAAGTCATAGAATGGAGGTGTGAGAAGTCATAAAATGGAGGTGTGTGAAGTCACAGAATGGAGGTGTGTGAAATCAGAATGGAGGTATGAAATCATAGAATGGAGGTGGGTGAAGTCACAGAATGGAGGTGTGTGAAATCATAGAATGGATGTGTGTGAAGTCACAGAATGGAGGTGTGTGACGTCACAGAATTTAGGTGTGTCAACTCAGAATTTAGGTGTGTGAAGTCAAAGAATGGAGGTGTGTGAAGTCATAGAATGCAGGTGTGTGTAGTCATAAAATGGAGGTGTATGAAGTCAGAATGTAGGTGTGTGAAGTCACAGAATTGAGGTGTGTGCACACAGAATGGAGGTGTGTGAAGTCAAAGAATGGAGGTGTGTGAAGTCATAGAATGGAGGTGTGTGAAGTCATAGAATGTATGTTTGCGAAGTAAGAATGAACGTGTGTGAAGTCACAGAATGGAAGTGTGTGAAGTCACAGAATGGAGGTGTGTGAAGTCACAGAATTGAGGTGTGTGAACACAGAATGGAGGTGTGTGAAGTCAAAGAATGGAGGTGTGTGAAGTCATAGAATGGAGGTGTGTGAAGTCATAGAATGTATGTTTGTGAAGTAAGAATGAAGGTGTGTGAAGTCACAGAATGGAGGTGTGTGAAGTCACAGATTCGAGGTCTGTGAAGTCAGAGATTCGAGGTCTGTGAAGTCATAGAATGGAGTTGTGTGATGTCAGAATGGAGGTGTGCGAAGTCATAGAATAGAGGTGTGTGAAGTCAGAATGGAGGTGTGTGAAGTCAAAGAATGGAGGTGGTTGAAGTCACAGAATGGAGGTGTGTGAAATGATAGAATGGATGTGTGTGAAGTCACAGAATGGAGGTGTGTGACGTCACAGAATGGAGGTGTGTGAACTCAGAATGGAGGTGTGTAAAGTCACAGAATGGAGGTGTGTGAAGTCATAGAATGGAAGTGTGTGAAGTCATAGAATGGAGGTGTGTGGAGTCACAGAATGGAGGGTATGAAGGCATAGAATGGAGGTGTGTGAAGTCAAGGAATTGAGGTGTTTGAAGTCATATATTTGTGGTGTGTGAAGTAAAAATGGATGTGTGAAGTCATAGAATGGAGGTGTGTGAAATCATAGAATGAGGGTGTGTGAGGTCATAGAATAGAGGTGTGTGAAGTCACCGAATGGAGTTGTGTGAACTCAAAATGGAGGTGGGTGAAGTCATGGAAAGGAGGTGTGGGAAGTCATAGAATGGAGGAGTGTGAAGTCATAGAGTGGAGGTGAGTGAAATCACATATTCGAGGTCTGTGAAGTCATAGAATGGAGGTGTGTGAAGTCAGAATGGAGGTGTGTGAAGTCATAGAATGGAGGTGTGTGAACTCATAGAATGGAGGTGTGTGACGTCACAATGGAAGTGTGTCAAGTCATAGAATGGAGGTGTGTGAAGTCAAAGAATGGAGGTGTGAGAAGTCAAAATTGAGGTGTGTGACGTCATAAAATGGAGGTGTGTGAAGTCATAGAATGGAGGTGTGTGCAATCATAGAATGGAGGTGTGTGAAGTCACAGAATGGAGGTGTGTGAAGTCATAGCATGGAGGTATGTGAAATCATAGAATGTAATTGTGTGAAGTCATAGAATGGAGGTGTGTGAAGTCACAGAATTGAGGTGTTTGAAGTCATATATAAGAGGTGTGTGAAGTCAAAATGGATGTGTGAAGTCATAGAATGGAGGTGTGTGAAATCATAGAATGAGGGTGTGTGAGGTCATAGAATGGAGGTGTGTGAAGTCACAGAATGGAGGTGTGTGAAGTTATAAAATGGAGGTGTATGAAGTCATAGAATGGAAGTGTGTGAAGTCACACAATGGAGGGGTGTGTAGTCACAGAATGGAGGTGTGTGAAGTCACAGAATGGAGGGGTGTGAACTGAGAATGGAGGTTTGTGAAGTCACAGAATGGAGGTGTGTGAAGTCCTAGAATGGTAGTGTGTAAAGTCATAGAATGGAGGTGTGTGAAGTCAAAATGGAGATGTGTGAAGTCACCGAATGGAGTTGTGTGAACTCAGAATGGAGGTGTGTGAAGTCACAGAATGGAGGTTTGTGAAGTCATAGAATGGAGGTGTGTGAGGTCATAGAATGGATGTTTCTGAAGGAAAAATTAAGGTGTGTGAAGTCATAGAATGGAGGTGTGTGAAGTCACAGAATGGAGGTGTGTGAAGTCAGAATGTAGGTGTGTAGTCATAGATTGGGGGTGGGTGAAGTCATAGAAAGGAGGTGTGGGAATTCATAGAATGGAGGAGTGTGAAGTCATCGAGTGCAGGTGAGTGAAGTCACAGATTTGAGGTCTGTGAAGTCATAGAATGGAGGTGTGTGATGTCAGAATTGAGGTGTGCGAAGTCATAGAATAGAGGTGTGTGAAGTCAGAATGGAGGTGTGTGAAGTCATAGATGGAGTTGTGTGAAGTCATAGTATGGAGGTGTGTGAAATCATAAAATGGAGTTTTGTGAAGTCACAGAATTCAGCTGTGTGAATTCAGAATGGACGTGTGTGAACTAATATAATGGAGGTGTGTGAAGTCAGAATGGAGGTGTGTGAACTCATAAAATGGAGGTGTGTGACGTCACAATGGAAGTGTGTGAAGTCATAGAATGGAGGTGTGTGAAGTCACAGAATGGAGGTGTATGAAGTCATAGAATGGAGGTATGAGAAGTCACAGAATGGAGGTTTGTGAACTCATAGAATGGAGGTATGTGAAGTCAAATTGGAGGGGTGTGAAGTCAGAGAATGGAGGTTTGTGAAGTCACAGAATGGAGGTGGATGAAGTCACAGAATGGAGGTGTGTGAAGTCATAGAATGGAGTTGTGTGAAGTCACAGAATGGACGGGTATGAAGTCATATATTTTAGGTGTGTGAAGTCAAAATGGATGTGTGAAATCATAGAATGGAGGTGTGTGAAGTCATAGAATGGAGGTGTGTGAAGTCACAGAATTGAGGTGTGTGAAGTCACAGAATAGTAGTGTGTGAAGTCACCGAATGGTGGTGGGTGAACTCCGAATGGAGGTGTGTGAAGTCACAGAATGGAGGTTTGCGAAGTCATAGAATGGAGGTGTGTGAAGACAAAATTGTGGTGTGTGAACTCATAGAATGGATGTGTGTGAACTAATAGAATGGAGGTGTGTGAAGTCGTGGAATGGAGGTGTGTGAAGTCAAAGAATGGAGGTGTGTGAAGTCAAACAAGGGTGGTGTGTGAAGTCACATAATGGAGGTGTGTGAAGTCACAGAATTGAAGTGTGTGAAGTCAAAACGGAGGTGTGTGAAGTCAAAGAATAGAGGTGTGTGAAGTCACAGAAGGGAGTTGTGTGAAATCAAAATGGTGGTGTGTGAAGTCACAAATGGAGGTGTGTGAAGTCACAGAATGTAGGTGTGTGAAGTCAAAATGGAGGTGTGTGAAGTCACCTAATGGAGGTTTGTGATGTCATAGAATGGAGGTGTGTGAAGTCATAGAATGGATGTTTCTGAAGTAATAATGAAGGTGTGCGAAGTCATAGAATGGAGGTGTGTGAAGTCACAGAATGGAGGTGTGTGAAGTCAGAATAGAGGTGAGTAGTCGTAGATTGGAGGTGGGTGAAGTCATAGAAAGAAGGTGTGGGAAGTCATAGAATGGAGGAATATGAAGTCATAGAGTGCAGGTGAGTGAAGTCACAGATTCGAGGTCTGTGAAGTCATAGAATGGAGTTGTGTGATGTCAGAATGGAGGTGTGCGAAGTCATAGAATAGAGGTGTGTGAAGTCAGAATGGAGGTGTGTGAAGTCAAAGAATGGAGGTGGGTGAAGTCACAGAATGGAGGTGTGTGAAATCATAGAATGGATGTGTGTGAAGTCACAGAATGGAGGTGTGTGATGTCACAGATTGGAGGTGTGTGAACTCAGGATGGAGGTGTGTAAAGTCACAGAATGGAGGTGTGTGAAGTCATAGAATGGAAGTGTGTGAAGTCATAGAATGGAGGTGTGTGGAGTCACAGAATGGAGGGTATGAAGGCATAGAATGGAGGTGCGTGAAGTCAAGGAATTGAGGTGTTTGAAGTAATATATTGGTGGTGTGTGAAGTAAAAATGGATGTGTCAAGTCATAGAATGGAGGTGTGTGAAATCATAGAATGAGGGTGTGTGAGGTCATAGAATAGAGGTGTGTGAAGTCACCGAATGGAGATGTGTGAACTCAAAATGGAGGTGGGTGAAGTCATGGAAAGGAGGTGTGGGAAGTCATAGAATGGAGGAGTGTGAAGTCATAGAGTTGAGGTGAGTGAAGTCACATATTCGAGGTCTGTGAAGTCATAGAATGGAGGTGTGTGAAGTCAGAATGGAGGTGTGTGAAGTCATAGAATGGAGGTGTGTGAACTCATAGAATGGAGGTGTGTGACGTCACAATGGAAGTGTGTCAAGTCATAGAATGGAGGTGTGTGAAGTCACAGAATGGAGGTGTGAGAAGTCAAAATTGACGTGTGTGACGTCATAAAATGGAGGTGTGTGAAGTCATAGAATGGAGGTGTGTGAAATCATAGAATGGAGGATTGTGAAGTCACAGAATGGAGGTCTGTGAACTCAGAATGGAGGTGTGTGAAGTCACAGAATGGAGGTGTGTGAAGTCATAGCATGGAGGTATGTGAAATCATAGAATGTAAGTGTATGAAGTCATAGAATGGAGGTGTGTGAAGTCACAGAATTGAGGTGTTTGTAGTCATATATTAGAGGTGTGTGAAGTCAAAATGGATGTGTGAAGTCATAGAATGGAGGTGTGTGAAATCATAGAATGTGGGTGTGTGAGGTTATAGAATGGAGGTGTGTGAAGTCACAGAATGGAAGTGTGTGAAGTTAGAAAATGGAGGTGTGTGAAGTCATAGAATGGTAGTGTGTGAAATCACACAATGGAGGGGTGTGAAGTCACAGAATGGCGGAGTGTGAACTCAGAATGGAGGTGTGTAAAGTCACAGAATGCAGGTGTGTGAAGTCATAGAATGGAAGTGTGTGAAGTCATAGAATGGAGGAGTGTGAGGTCACAGAATGGACGGTATTAAGTCATAGAATGGAGGTGTGTGAAGTTACAGAATTGACGTGTTTGAAGTCATATATTGGAGATGTGTGAATTCAAAAGGATGTGTGAAGTCATAGAATGGAGGTGTGTGAAATCATAGAGTGAGGGTGTGTGAGGTCATAGAATGGAGGGGTGTGAAGTCACAGAATGGAGATGTGTGAAGTCATAAAATGGAGGTGTGTGAAGTCATAGAATGGAAGTGTGTGAAGTCACACAATGGAGGTGTGTGAAGTCACAGAATGGAGGTGTGTGAATTCACAGAATGGAGGTGTGTTACTCAGAATTGAGGTTTGTGAAGTCACAGAATGGAGGTGTGTGAAGTCATAGAATGGAAGTGTGTGAAGTCATAGAATGGAGGTGTGTGAAGTCAGAATGGAGATGTGTGAAGTCACCGAATGGAGGTTTGTGAAGTAATAGAATGGAGGTGTGTGAAGTCATAGAATGGATGTTTCTGAAGTAAAATAGAAGGAGTGTGAAGTCATAGAATGGAGGTGTGTGAAGTCACAGAATGGAGGTGTGTGAAGTCAGAATGGAGGTGTGTAATCATAGATTGGAGGTGGGTGAAGTCATAGAAAGAAGGTGTGGGAAGTCATAGAATGGAGGAGTATGAAGTCATAGAGTGCAGGTGAGTGAAGTCACAGATTCGAGGTCTGTGAAGTCATAGAATGGAGGTGTGTGAAGTCAGAATGGAAGTGTGTGAAGTCATAGATGGATTTGTGTGAAGTCATAGTATGGAGGTGTGTGAAATCATAGAATGGAGTTTTGTGAAGTCACAGAATGGAGGTGTGTGAAGTCATAGAATGGAGGTGTGTGAAGTCAGAATGGAGGTGTGTGAAGTCATAGATGGAGTTGTGTGAAGTCATAGAATGGAGGTGTGTGCCGTCATAGAATGGAGGTGTGCAAAGTCATAGAAGGGAGCAGTGTGAAGTCAGAATGGAGGCGTGTGAAGTCACAGAATGGAGGTGTGTCAACTCAGAATTTAGGTGTGTGAAGTCAAAGAATGGAGGTGTGTGAAGTCATAGAATGCAGGTGTGTGAAGTCATAGAATTGAGGTGTGTGAACCCAGAATGGAGGTGTTTGAAGTCATAGAATGGAAGTGTGTGAAGTCATAGAATGGAGGTGTGTGAAGTCACAGAATTAAGGTGTTTGAAGTCATGTATTAGAGATGTGTGAAATCAAAATGGATGTGTGAAGTCATAGAATGGAGGTGTGTGAAATCATAGAATGAGGGTGTGTGAGGTCACAGAATGGAGGTGTGTGAAGTCACAGAATGCAGGCGTGTGAACTCAGAATGGAGGTGTGTGAAGTCACAGAATGGAGGTTTGTGAAGTCATAGAATGGAGGTGTGTGAGATCATAGAATCGATGTTTCTGAAGGAAAAATGAAGGTGTGTGAAGTCATAGAATGGAGGTGTGTGAAGTCACAGAATGGAGGTGTGTGAAGTCAGAATGTAGGTGTGTAGTCATAGATTGGAGGTGGGTGAAGTCATAGAAAGGAGGTGTGGGAAGTTATAGAATGGAGGAGTTTGAAGTCATAGAGTGCAGGTGAGTGAAGTCACAGATTCGAGGTCTGTGAAGCCATAGAATGGAGGTGTGTGATGTCAGAACTGAGGTGTGCGAAGTCATAGAATAGAGGTGAGTGAAGTCAGAATGGAGGTGTGTGAAGTCATAGATGGAGTTGTGTGAAGTCATAGTATGGAGGTGTGTGAAATCATAGAATGGAGTTTTGTGAAGTCACAGAATTGAGCTGTGTGAATTCAGAATGGAGGTGTGTGAAGTAATAGAATGGAGGTGTGTGAAGTCAGAATGGAGGTGTGTGAACTCATAGAATGGAGGTCTGTGACGTCACACTGGAAGTGTGTGATGTCATAGAATAGAGGTGTGTGAAGTCACAGAATGGAGGTGGGTGAAGTCACAGAATGGAGGTTTGTGAAGTCAGAGAATGGAGGTATGTGAAGTCAAATTGGACGTGTGTGAAGTCGCAGAATGGAGGTGTATGAAGTCACAGAATGGAGGTGGGTGAAGTCACAGAATGGAGGTGTGTGAAGTCATAGAATGGAAGTGTGTGAAGTCATAGAACTGAGGTGTGTGAAGTCAGAATGGAGGTGTGTGAAGTCACCGAATGGAGGTGTGTGAACTCTGAATGGAGGTGTGTGAAGTCACAGAATGGAGGTTTGCGAAGTCATAGAATGGAGGTGTGTGAAGACAAAATTGTGGTGTGTGAACTCATAGAATGGAAGTGTGTGAACGAATAGAATGGAGGTGTGTGAAGTCATGGAATGGAGGTGTGTGAAGTCAAAGATTGGAGGTGTGTGAAGTCCAACAATGGTGGTGTGTGAAGTCACATAATGGAGGTGTGTGAAGTCACAGAATGGAAGTGTGTGAAGTCAAAACGGAGGTGTGTGAACTCAAAGAATGGAGGTGTGTGAAGTCACAGAATGGAGGTGTGTGAAATCAAAATGGTGGTGTGTGAAGTCACAAATGGAGGTGTGTGAAGTCACAGAATGTAGGTGTATGAAGTCAAAATGGAGGTGTGTGAAGTCAAAGAATGGAGGTGTGTGAACTCATAGAATGGAGGTGTGTGAAGTCTTGGAATGGAGGTTCGTGAAGTCAAACCTTGGAAGTGTGGGAAGTTACAGAAAGAAGATGCGTGAAGTCATAGAATGGAGGTGTGTGAAGTCAGAATGCAGGTGTGTGAAGTCATAGAATGGAGGTGTGTGAAGTCAGAATGGAGGTGTGTGAAGTCACAGAATTGAGTTGTGTGAACACAGAATGGAGGTGTGTGAAGTCATAGAATGGAAGTTTGTGAAGTCATAGAATGGAGGTGTGTGAAGTCACAGAATTGAGGTGTTTGAAGTCATGTATTAGAGATGTGTGAAATCAAAATGGATGTGTGAAGTCATAGAATGGAGGTGTGCGAAATCATAGAATGAGGGTGTGTGAGGTCATAGAATGGAGGTGTGTGAAGTTACAGAATGGAGGTGTGTGAACTTAGAATGGAGGTGTATGAAGTCAGAGAATGGAGGTATGTGAAGTCAAATTGGAGGGGTGTGAAGTCGGAGAATGGAGGTGTATGAAGTCACAGAATGGAGGTGGGTGAAGTCACAGAATGGAGGTGTGTGAAGTCATAGAATGGAAGTGTGTGAAGTCATAGAACTGAGGTGTGTGAAGTCAGAATTGAGGTGTGTGAAGTCACCGAATGGAGGTGTGTGAACTCTGAATGGAGGTGTGTGAAGTCACAGAATGGAGGTTTGCGAAGTCATAGAATGGAGGTGTGTGAAGACAAAATTGTGGTGTGTGAACTCATAGAATGGAAGTGTGTGAACTAATAGAATGGAGGTGTGTGAAGTCGTGGAATGGAGGTGTGTGAAGTCAAAGAATGGAGATGTGTGAAGTCAAACAATGGTGGTGTGTGAAGTCACATAATGGAGGTGTGTGAAGTCACAGAATGGAAGTGTGTGAAGTCAAAACGGAGGTGTGTGAACTCAAAGAATGGAGGTGTGTGAAGTCACAGAAAGGAGGTGTGTGAAATAAAAATGGTGGTGTGTGAAGTCACAAATGGAGGTGTGTGAAGTCACAGAATGTAGGTGTGTGAAGTCAAAATGGAGGTGTGTGAAGTCAAAGAATGGAGGTGTGTGAACTCATAGAATGGAGGTTTGTGAAGACTTGGAATGGAGGTTCGAGAAGTCAAACATTGGAAGTGTGGGAAGTTACAGAAAGAAGATGCGTGAAGTCATAGAATGGAGGTGTGTGAAGTCAGAATGCAGGTGTGGGAAGTCATAGAATGGAGGTGTGTGAAGTCATAGAATGGAGGTGTGTGATATCACAGAATGGAGGTGTGTGAAGTCAGAATGGAGGTGTGAAGTCATAGAATGGAGGTGGGTGAAGTCATAGAATGGAATTGTGTGAAGTCATAGAATGGAGGTGTGTGGAGTCACAGAATGGAGGGTATGAGGTCATAGAATGGAGGTGTGTGAAGTGAAAAATTGAGGTGTTTGAAGTCATATATTGGAGATGTGTGAAGTCAAAATGGATGTGTGAAGTCATAGAATGGAGGTGTGTGAAATCATAGAATGAGGGTGTGTGAGGTCATAGAATGGAGGTGTGTGAAGTCACAGAATGGAGGTGTGTGAAGTCATAAAATGGAGGTGGGTGAAGTCATAGAAAGGAGGTGTGGGAAGTCATAGAATGGTGGAGTGTGAAGTCAGAATGCAGGTGTGGGAATTCATAGAATGGAGGTTTGTGAAGTCATAGAATGGAGGTGTGTGAAGTAATAAAATGGAAGTGTGTGAAGTCATAGAATGGAGGTGTGTGATGTCACAGAATGGAGGTGTGTGAAGTCAGAATGGAGGTGTGAAGTCATAGAATGGAGGTGGGTGAAGTCATAGAGTGGAATTGTGTCAAGTCATAGAATGGAGGTGTGTGAAGTCACAGAATGGAGGTGTGGGAAGTCACAGAATGGAGGTGTGTGATGTCACAGAATGGCGGTGTGTGAACTCAGAATGTAGTTGTGTAAAGTCACAGAATGTAGGTGTGTGAAGTCATAGAATGGAAGTGTGTGAAGTCATAGAATGGAGGTGTGTGAGGTCACAGAATGGACGGTATTAAGTCATAGAATGGAGGTGTGTGAAGTTACAGAATTGAGGTGTTTGAAGTCATATATTGGAGGTGTGTGAATTCAAAATGGATGTGTGAAGTCATAGAATGGAGGTGTGTGAAATCATAGATGAGGGTCTGTGAAGTCACACAATGGAGGTGTGTGAAGTCACAGAATGGAGGTGTGTGAAGTCACAGAATGGAGGTGTGTGACTCAGAATGGAGGTTTGTGAAGTCACAGAATGGAGGTGTGTGAAGTGATAGAATGGAAGTGTGTGAAGTCATAGAATGGAGGTGTGTGAAGTCAGAATGGAGATGTGTGAAGTCACCGAATGGAGGTTTGTGAAGTCATAGAAGGGAGGTGTGTGAAGTCATAGAATGGATGTTTCTGAAGTAAAAATGAAGGTGTGTGAAGTCATAGAATGGAGGTGTGTGAAGTCACAGAATGGAGGTGTGTGAAGTCAGAATGGAGCTGTGTGAAGTCACAGAATGGAGGTGTGTGAACTCACAATGGAGGTGTGTGAAGTCAAAGAATGGAGGTGTGTGAAGTCATAGAATGGAATTGTGTGAAGTCATAGAATGGAGGTGTGTGAAGTGAGAATTGAGGTGTGTGAAGTCACGGAATTGAGGTGTGTGTAGTCAGAATGGAGGTGTGTAGTCATATATTGGAGGTGGGTGAAGTCATAGAAACGAGGTGTGGGAAGTCATAGAGTGCAGTTGAGTGAAGTCATATATTCGAGGTCTGTGAAATTATAGAATGGAGGTGTGTGATGTCAGATTGGAGGTGTGTGAAGTCAAAGAATGTAGGTGTGTGAAGTCATTGAATGGAGGTGAGTGAAGTCACGGAATGGAGATGTGTGAAATCAGAAGAGAGGTGTGCGAAGTCATAGAATGGAGGTGTGTGAAGTCAGAATGGAGGTGTATGAAGTCATAGAATGGAGGTGTGTGAAGTCAGAATAGAGGTGTGTGAAGTCATAGAATGGAGGTGTGTGAAGTCACAGAATGGAGGTGTGGGAAGTCACAGAATAGAGGTGTGTGACGTCACAGAATGGAGGTGTGTGAACTCAGAATGGAGGTGTGTAAAGGCACAGAATGGAGGTGTGTGAAGTCATAGAATGGAAGTGTGTGAAGTCATAGAATGGAGCTGTGTGAAGTCACAGAATGGACGTTATGAAGTCATAGAATGGAGCTGTGTGAAGTCACAGAATTGAGGTGTTTGAAGTCATATATTGGAGGTGTGTGAAGTCAAAATGCATGTGTGAGGTCACAGAATGGAGGTTTGTGAAGTCATAGAATGGAGGTGTGTGAATGTTTCTGAATTAAAAATGAAGGTGTGTGAACTCATGGAATGGAGGTGTGTGAAGTCACAGAATGGAGGTGTGTGAAGTCAGAATGGAGGTGTGTAGTCATAGATTGGAGGTGGTTGAAGTCATAGAATGGAGGAGTGTGAAGTTATAGAGTGCAGGTGAGTGAAGTCACAGATTCGAGGTCTGTGAAGTCATAGAATGGAGATGTGTGATGTCAGAATGGAGGTGTGCGAAGTCATAGTATAGAGGTGTGTGAAGTCAGAATGGAGGTGTGTGAAGTCATAGATGGAGTTGTGTGAAGTCATAGTATGGAGGTTTGTGAAATCATAGAATGGAGTTTTGTGAAGACACAGAATGGAGCTGTGTGAATTCAGAATGGAGGTGTGTGAAGTCATAGAATGGAGGTGTGTGAAGTTACAGAATGGAGGTGTGTGAAGTCACAGAATGGAGGTGTGTGAAGTCAGAACGGAGGTGTGTAGTCATAGATTGGAGGTGGGTGAATTCATAGAAAGGAGGTGTGGGAAGTCATAGAATGGAGGAGTGTGAAGTCATAGAGTGCAGGTGAGTGATGTCACAGATTCGAGGTCTGTGGAAAAATAGAATGGAGGTGTGTGATGTCAGATTGGAGGTGTGTGAATTCAAAGAATGTAGGTGTGTGAAGTCATTGAATGGAGGTGTGTGTAGTCACAGAATGTAGGTGTGTGAAGTCAGAATGTAGGTGTTCGAAGTCATAGAATAGAGGTGTGTGAAGTCAGAATGGAGGTGTGTGAAGTCATAGAATGGAGGTGTGTGAACTCATAAAATGGAGGTGTGTGACGTCACAACGGAAGTTTGTGAAGGCATAGAATAGAGGTGTGTGAAGTCACAGAATAGAGGTGTGTGAAGTCATACAATGGAGATGTGTGAAGTCAGAATGGAGGTGTGTGAAGTCACAGAATGGAGGTGTGTGAAATCAGAATGGAGGTGTGTGAAGTTACAGAATGGAGGTTTGTGAAGTCATAGAATGGAGGTGTGTGAAGTCATAGAATGGATGTTTCTGAAGTAAGAATGAAGGTGTGTGAAGTCATAGAATGGAGGTATGTGAACTCATAGAATGGGGGTGTGTGAAGTCACAGAATGGAGGTGTGTGAAGTCAGAATGGAGGTGTGTGAAGTCACAGAATTGAGGTGTGTGAACACAGAATGGAGGTGTGTGAAGTCAAAGAATGGAGGTGTTTGAAGTCATAGAATGGAGGAGTGTGAAGTCATAGAGTGCATGTGAGTGAAATCACAGATTCGAGGTCTGTGAAGTCATAGAATGGAGGTGTGTGATGTCAGAATGGAGGAGTGCGAACTCATAGAATAGAGGTGTGTGTAGTCAGAATGGAGGTGTGTGAAGTCATAGATGGAGTTGTGTAAAGTCATAGTATGGAGGTGTGTGAAATCATAGAATAGAGGTTCGTGAAGGCACAGAATGGAGCTGTGTGAATTCAGAATGGAGGTGTGTGAAGTCATAGAATGGAGGTGTGTGAAGTCAGAATGGAGGTGTGTGAACTCATAGAATGGAGGTGTGTGACGTCACAATGGAAGTGTGTGAAGTCATAGGATGGAGGTGTGTGAAGTCAAGGAATGGAGGTGTGTGAAGTCACAGAATGGAGGTGTGTGAAGTCACTGAATGGAGGTGTGTGAAATCATAGAATGGAGGTGTGTGAAGTTATAGAATGGATGTTTGTAAAGTAAAAATGAAGGTGTGTGAAGTCATAGAATGGAGATGTGTGAAGTCAGAATGGAGGTGTGTGAAGTCACAGAATGGAGATGTGTCAACTCAGAATTTAGGTGTGTGAAGTCATAGAATGGAGGTGTGTGAAGTAACTGAATGGAGGTGTGTGAAGTCATAGAATGGAGGTGTGTGAAGTTATAGAATGGATGTTTGTAAAGTAAAAATGAAGGTGTGTGAAGACATAGAATGGAGATGTGTGAAGTCAGAATGGAGGTTTGTGAAGTCACAGAATGGAGATGTGTCAACTCAGAATTTAGGTGTGTGAAGTCAAAGAATGGAGGTGTGTGAAGTCATAGAATGGAGGTGTGTGAAGTCATAGAATGGAGGTGTGTGAAGTCAGAATGGAGGTGTGTGAGGTCACAGAATTGAGGTGTGTGAACACAAAATGGAGGTGTGTGAAGTCAAAGAATGGAGGTGTTTGAAGTCATAGAATGGAGGAGTGTGAAGTCATAGTACGTACGTTTGTGAAGTAAGAATGAAGGTGTGTGAAGGCATAGAATGGAGGTGTGTGAAGTCACAGAATGGAGGTGTGTGAAGGCATAGAATGGAGGTGTGTGAAGTCATAGAATGGAGGTGTGTGAAGTCATATAATGGAGGTGTGTGAAGTCACAGAATGGAGGTGTGTGAAGTCAGAATGGAGTTGTGAAGTCATAGAATGGAGTTGGGTGAAGTCATAGAAAGGAGGTGTGTGAAGTCATAGAATGGATGTTTGTGTAGTCATAGAATGGAGGTGTGTGAAGTCAGAATGGAGGTGTGTGAACTCATAGAACGGTAGTGTGTGTAGTCACAATGGAGCTGTGTGAAGTCATAGAATGGAAGTGTGTGAAGTCACAGAATGGACGTGTGTGAAGTCATAGAATGGAGGTGTGTGAAGTCATAGAATGGAATTGTGTGAAGTCACAGAATGGAGGTGTGGGAAGTCACAGAATGGAGGTCTGTGAAGTCCCAGAATTGAGGTGTGTGAACTCAGAATGGAGGTGTGTAAAGTCACAGAATGGACGGTTTGAAGTCATAGAATGGAGGTGTGTGAAGTCACAGAATTGAGGTGTTTGAAGTCATATATTGGAGGTGTGTGAAGTCAAAATGGATGTGTGAAGTCATAGAATGGAGGTGTGTGAAATCATAGAATGAGGGTGTGTGAGGTCATAGAATGGAGCTTTGTGTAGTCACAGAATGGAGGTGTGTGAAGTCATAGAATGGATGTTTCTGAAGTAAGAATGAAGGTGTGTGAAGTCATAGAGTGGAGGTGTGTGATGTCAGAATGGAGGTGTGCGAAGTCATAGAATAGAGGTTTGTGAAGTCAGAATGGAGGTGTGTGAAGTCATAGAATGGAGGTGTGTGAACTCATAGAATGGAGGTGTGTGACGTCACAATGGAAGTGTGTGAAGTCACAGAATGGAGGTGTGTGTATTAATACAATGGAGGTGTGTGAAGTCAGAATGGAATTTTGTGAAGTCACAGAATTGAGCTGTGTGAATTCAGAATGGAGGTGTGTGAAGTCACAGAATGGAGGTGGGTGAAGTAAGAATGGCGGTGTGTGAACTCATAGAATGGAGGTGTGTGTAGTCACAATGGAGGTGTGTGAAGTCATAGAATGGAGGTGTGTGAAGTCACAGAATGGAGGTGTGTGAAGTCATAGAATGGAGGTGTGTGAAGTCATATAATGGGTGTTTGTGAAGTAAGAATGAAGGTGTGTGAAGTCATAGAATGGACGTGTGTGAAGTCACAGAATGGAGGTGTGGGAAGTCACAGATTGCAGGAGTGTGAAGTCACAGAATGGAGGTGTGTGAACCCAGAATGGAGATGTGTAAAGTCACAGAATGGAGGTGTGTGAAGTCATAGAATGGAAATGTGTGAAGTCATAGAATGGAGGTGTGTGAAGTCACAGAATGGACGGTATGAAGTCATAGAATGGAGCTGTGTGAAGTCACAGAAATGAGGTGTTTGAAGTCATATATTGGAGGTGAGTGAAATCAAAATGGATGTGTGAAGTCACAGAATGGAGGCGTGTGAAATCACAGAATGAGAGTGTGTGAGGTCATAGAATGGAGGTGTGTGAAGTCACAGAATGGAGGTGTGTGAAGTCATAGAACGGAGGTGTGTGAAGTCATAGAATGGAAGTGTGTGAAGTCACAGATTGGAGGTGTGTGAAGTCACAGAATCGAGGAGTGAGAAGTCACAGAATGGAGGTGTGTGAACTCAGAATGGCGGCGTGTGAAGTCACAGAATGGAGGTGTGTGGAGTCAAAGAATGGAGATGTGTGAAGTCACACAATGGAGGTGTGTGAAATCCTAGAATGGAGGTGTGTGAAGTCACCGAATGGAGGTGGGTGAAGTCAGAATGGAGGTGTGTGAAGTCATAGAATGGAGGTGTGTGAAGTCACAATGGAGGTGTGAAGTCATAGAATGTAGGTGGGTGAAGTCATAGAACTTAGGTGTGAGAAGTCATAGAATGGAGAAGTGTGAAGTCATAGAGGGGAGGTGAGTGAAGTCACAGATTCGAGGTCTGTGAAGTCATAGAATGGAGGTGTGTGAAGTCACAGAATGGAGGTGTGTGAAGTCATACAATGGAGGTGTCTGAAGTCAGAATGGAGGTGTGTGAAGTCACAGAATGGAGGTGTGTGAACTCAGAATGGAGGTGTGTGAAGTCATAGATGGAGGTGTGTGAAGTCATAGTATGGAGATATGTGAAATCATAGAATGGAGTTTTGTGAAGTCACAGAATGGAGATGAGTGAGTCAGAATTGAGGTGTGTGAAGTCATAGAATGTAGATGTGTGAAGTCATAGAATGGAGTATTGTGAAGTCACCGAAGGGAGGTTTGTGAAGTCATAGAATGGAGGTATGAGAAATCAAATTAGAGGGGTGTGAATTCGGAGAATGGAGGTGTGTGAAGTCATAGAATGAAGGTGTGTGAAGTCATAGAATGGAGGTGTGTGAAGTCACAGAATGGAGGTGTGGGAAGTCACAGATTGCAGGAGTGTGAAGTCACAGAATGGAGGTGTGTGAACCCAGAATGGAGGTGTGTAAAGTCACAGAATGTAGGTGTGTGAACCCAGAATGGAGGTGTGTAAAGTCACAGAATGGAGGTGTGTGAAGTCATAGAATGAAAGTGTGTGAAGTCATAGAATGGAGGTGTGTGAAGTCACAGAATGGACGGTATGAAGTCATGGAATGGAGGTGTGTGAAGTCACAGAATTGAGGTGTTTGAAGTCATATATTGGAGGTGTGTGAAATCAAAATGGATGTGTGAAGTCATAGAATGGAGGTGTGTGAAATCATAGAATGAGGGTGTGTGAGGTCATAGAATGGAGGTGTGTGAAGTCACAGAATGGATGTGTGTGAAGTCATAGAATGGAGGTGTGTGAAGTCACAGAATGGAAGTGTGTGAAGTCACAGATTGGAGCTGTGTGAATTCACAGAATCGAGGTGTGAGAAGTCACAGAATGGAGGTGTGTGAACTCAGAATGGAGGTGTGTGAAGTCACAGAATGGAGGTGTGTGAAGTCATAGAATGGAAGTGTGTGAAGTCATAGAATGGAGGTGTGTGAAGTCAGAATGGAGGTGTGTGAAGTCTCTGAATGGAGTTGTGTGAACTCAGAATGGAGGTGTGTGAAGTCACAGAATGGAGGTGTGTGAAGGCATAGAATGGAGGTGTGTGAAGTCATAGAATGGAGGTGTGTGAAGTCATATAATGGAGGTGTGTGAAGTCACAGAATGGAGGTGTGTGAAGTCAGAATGGAGTTGTGAAGTCATAGAATGGAGTTGGGTGAAGTCATAGAAAGGAGGTGTGTGAAGTCATAGAATGGATGTTTGTGTAGTCATAGAATGGAGGTGTGTGAAGTCAGAATGGAGGTGTGTGAACTCATAGAACGGTAGTGTGTGTAGTCACAATGGAGCTGTGTGAAGTCATAGAATGGAAGTGTGTGAAGTCACAGAATGGACGTGTGTGAAGTCATAGAATGGAGGTGTGTGAAGTCATAGAATGGAATTGTGTGAAGTCACAGAATGGAGGTGTGGGAAGTCACAGAATGGAGGTCTGTGAAGTCCCAGAATTGAGGTGTGTGAACTCAGAATGGAGGTGTGTAAAGTCACAGAATGGACGGTTTGAAGTCATAGAATGGAGGTGTGTGAAGTCACAGAATTGAGGTGTTTGAAGTCATATATTGGAGGTGTGTGAAGTCAAAATGGATGTGTGAAGTCATAGAATGGAGGTGTGTGAAATCATAGAATGAGGGTGTGTGAGGTCATAGAATGGAGCTTTGTGTAGTCACAGAATGGAGGTGTGTGAAGTCATAGAATGGATGTTTCTGAAGTAAGAATGAAGGTGTGTGAAGTCATAGAGTGGAGGTGTGTGATGTCAGAATGGAGGTGTGCGAAGTCATAGAATAGAGGTTTGTGAAGTCAGAATGGAGGTGTGTGAAGTCATAGAATGGAGGTGTGTGAACTCATAGAATGGAGGTGTGTGACGTCACAATGGAAGTGTGTGAAGTCACAGAATGGAGGTGTGTGTATTAATACAATGGAGGTGTGTGAAGTCAGAATGGAATTTTGTGAAGTCACAGAATTGAGCTGTGTGAATTCAGAATGGAGGTGTGTGAAGTCACAGAATGGAGGTGGGTGAAGTAAGAATGGCGGTGTGTGAACTCATAGAATGGAGGTGTGTGTAGTCACAATGGAGGTGTGTGAAGTCATAGAATGGAGGTGTGTGAAGTCACAGAATGGAGGTGTGTGAAGTCATAGAATGGAGGTGTGTGAAGTCATATAATGGGTGTTTGTGAAGTAAGAATGAAGGTGTGTGAAGTCATAGAATGGACGTGTGTGAAGTCACAGAATGGAGGTGTGGGAAGTCACAGATTGCAGGAGTGTGAAGTCACAGAATGGAGGTGTGTGAACCCAGAATGGAGATGTGTAAAGTCACAGAATGGAGGTGTGTGAAGTCATAGAATGGAAATGTGTGAAGTCATAGAATGGAGGTGTGTGAAGTCACAGAATGGACGGTATGAAGTCATAGAATGGAGCTGTGTGAAGTCACAGAAATGAGGTGTTTGAAGTCATATATTGGAGGTGAGTGAAATCAAAATGGATGTGTGAAGTCACAGAATGGAGGCGTGTGAAATCACAGAATGAGAGTGTGTGAGGTCATAGAATGGAGGTGTGTGAAGTCACAGAATGGAGGTGTGTGAAGTCATAGAACGGAGGTGTGTGAAGTCATAGAATGGAAGTGTGTGAAGTCACAGATTGGAGGTGTGTGAAGTCACAGAATCGAGGAGTGAGAAGTCACAGAATGGAGGTGTGTGAACTCAGAATGGCGGCGTGTGAAGTCACAGAATGGAGGTGTGTGGAGTCAAAGAATGGAGATGTGTGAAGTCACACAATGGAGGTGTGTGAAATCCTAGAATGGAGGTGTGTGAAGTCACCGAATGGAGGTGGGTGAAGTCAGAATGGAGGTGTGTGAAGTCATAGAATGGAGGTGTGTGAAGTCAGAATGGAGGTGTGAAGTCATAGAATGTAGGTGGGTGAAGTCATAGAACTTAGGTGTGAGAAGTCATAGAATGGAGAAGTGTGAAGTCATAGAGGGGAGGTGAGTGAAGTCACAGATTCGAGGTCTGTGAAGTCATAGAATGGAGGTGTGTGAAGTCACAGAATGGAGGTGTGTGAAGTCATACAATGGAGGTGTCTGAAGTCAGAATGGAGGTGTGTGAAGTCACAGAATGGAGGTGTGTGAACTCAGAATGGAGGTGTGTGAAGTCATAGATGGAGGTGTGTGAAGTCATAGTATGGAGATATGTGAAATCATAGAATGGAGTTTTGTGAAGTCACAGAATGGAGATGAGTGAGTCAGAATTGAGGTGTGTGAAGTCATAGAATGTAGATGTGTGAAGTCATAGAATGGAGTATTGTGAAGTCACCGAAGGGAGGTTTGTGAAGTCATAGAATGGAGGTATGAGAAATCAAATTAGAGGGGTGTGAATTCGGAGAATGGAGGTGTGTGAAGTCATAGAATGAAGGTGTGTGAAGTCATAGAATGGAGGTGTGTGAAGTCACAGAATGGAGGTGTGGGAAGTCACAGATTGCAGGAGTGTGAAGTCACAGAATGGAGGTGTGTGAACCCAGAATGGAGGTGTGTAAAGTCACAGAATGTAGGTGTGTGAACCCAGAATGGAGGTGTGTAAAGTCACAGAATGGAGGTGTGTGAAGTCATAGAATGAAAGTGTGTGAAGTCATAGAATGGAGGTGTGTGAAGTCACAGAATGGACGGTATGAAGTCATGGAATGGAGGTGTGTGAAGTCACAGAATTGAGGTGTTTGAAGTCATATATTGGAGGTGTGTGAAATCAAAATGGATGTGTGAAGTCATAGAATGGAGGTGTGTGAAATCATAGAATGAGGGTGTGTGAGGTCATAGAATGGAGGTGTGTGAAGTCACAGAATGGATGTGTGTGAAGTCATAGAATGGAGGTGTGTGAAGTCACAGAATGGAAGTGTGTGAAGTCACAGATTGGAGCTGTGTGAATTCACAGAATCGAGGTGTGAGAAGTCACAGAATGGAGGTGTGTGAACTCAGAATGGAGGTGTGTGAAGTCACAGAATGGAGGTGTGTGAAGTCATAGAATGGAAGTGTGTGAAGTCATAGAATGGAGGTGTGTGAAGTCAGAATGGAGGTGTGTGAAGTCACTGAATGGAGTTGTGTGAACTCAGAATGGAGGTGTGTGAAGTCACAGAATGGAGGTGTGTGAAGTCATAGAATGGAGGTGTGTGAAGTCATAGAATGGAGGTATGTGAACTCATAGAATGGGGGTATGTGAAGTCACAGAATGGAGGTGTGTGAAGTCAGAATGGAGGTGTGTAGTCATCGATTGGAGGTGGGTGAAGTCATAGAAAGGAGGTGTGGGAAGTCATAGAATGGAGGTGTGTGAAGTCAGAATGGAGGTGTGTGAAGTCACAGAATTGAGGTGTGTGAACACAGAATGGAGGTGTGTGAAGTCAAAGAGTGGAGGTGTTTGAAGTCATAGAATGGGGGAGTGGGAAGTCATAGAGTGCATGTGAGTGAAATCACAGATTCGAGGTCTGTGAAGTCATAGAAGGGAGGTGTGTGATGTAAGAATGGAGGTGTGCGAAGTCATAGAATAGAGGTGTGTGAAGTCAGAATGGAGCTGTGTGAATTCAGAATGGAGGTGTGTGACGTCATAGAATGGAGGTGTGTGAAGTCAGAATGGAGGTGTGTGAACTCATAGAATGGAGGTGTGTGACGTCACAATGGAAGTTTGTGAAGTCATAGAATGGAGGTGTGTGAAGTCACAGAATGGAGGTGTGTTAAGTCATAGAATGGAGGTGTGTGAAGTCTCTGAATGGAGGTGTGTGAAGTCATACAATGGAGGTGTGTGAAGTCAGAATGGAGGTGTGTGAAGTCACAGAATGGAAGTGTGTGAACTCAGAATGGAGGTGTGTGAAGTCATAGATGGAGGTGTGTGAAGTCATAGTATGGAGATATGTGAAATCATAGAATGGAGTTTTGTGAAGTCACAGAATGGAGATGTGTGAGTCAGAATTGAGGTGTGTGAAGTCATAGAATGTAGATGTGTGAAGTCATAGAATGGAGTATTGTGAAGTCACCGAAGGGAGGTTTGTGAAGTCATAGAATGGAGGTATGAGAACTCAAATTAGAGGGGTGTGAATTCGGAGAATGGATGTTTGTGAAGTCATAGAATGAAGGTGTGTGAAGTCATAGAATGGAGGTGTGTGAAGTCACAGAATGGAGGTGTGGGAAGTCACAGATTGCAGGAGTGTGAAGTCACAGATTGGAGCTGTGTGAAGTCACAGAATCGAGGTGTGAGAAGTCACAGAATGGAGGTGTGTGAACTCAGAATGGAGGTGTGTGAAGTCACAGAATGGAGGTGTGTGAAGTCAGAATGGAGGTGTGTGAAGTCTCTGAATGGAGTTGTGTGAACTCAGAATGGAGGTGTGTGAAGTCACAGAATGGAGGTTTGTGAAGTCACAGAATGGAGGTGTGTGAAGTCATAGAATGGAGGTATGTGAACTCATAGAATGGGGGTATGTGAAGTCACAGAATGGATGTGTGTGAAGTCAGAATGGATGTGTGTAGTCATCGATTGGAGGTGGGTGAAGTCATAGAAAGGAGCTGTGGGAAGTCATAGAATGGAGGTGTGTGAAGTCAGAATGGAGGTGTGTGAAGTCACAGAATTGAGGTGTGTGAACACAGAATGGAGGTGTGTGATGTCAAATAGTGGAGGTGTTTGAAGTCATAGAATGGAGGAGTGGGAAGTCATAGAGTGCATGTGAGTGAAATCACAGATTCGAGGTCTGTGAAGTCATAGAAGGGAGGTGTGTGATGTCAGAATGGAGGTGTGCGAAGTCATAGAATAGAGGTGTGTGAAGTCAGAATGGAGCTGTGTGAATTCAGAATGGAGGTGTGTGAAGTCATAGAATGGAGGTGTGTGAAGTCAGAATGGAGGTGTGTGAACTCATAGAATGGAGGTGTGTGACGTCACAATGGAAGTGTGTGAAGTCATAGAATGGAGGTGTGTGAAGTCACAGAATGGAGGTGTGTGAAGTCATAGAATGGAGGTGTGTGAAGTCACAGAATGGAGGTGTGTGAAGTCATACAATGGAGGTGTGTGAAGTCAGAATGGAGGTGTGTGAAGTCACAGAATGGAGGTGTGTGAACTCAGAATGGAGGTGTGTGAAGTCATAGATGGAGGTGTGTGAAGTCATAGTATGGAGATATGTGAAATCATAGAATGGAGTTTTGTGAAGTCACAGAATGGAGATGTGTGAGTCAGAATTGAGGTGTGTGAAGTCATAGAATGTAGATGTGTGAAGTTATAGAATGGAGTATTGTGAAGTCACCGAAGGGATGTTTGTGAAGTCATAGAATGGAGGTATGAGAAATCAAATTAGAGGGGTGTGAATTCGGAGAATGGAAGTGTGTGAAGTCATAGAATGAAGGTGTGTGAAGTCATAGAATGGAGGTGTGTGAAGTCACAGAATGGAGGTGTGGGAAGTCACAGATTGCAGGAGTGTGAAGTCACAGAATGGAGGTGTGTGAACCCAGAATGGAGGTGTGTAAAGTCACAGAATGGAGGTGTGTGAACCCAGAATGGAGGTGTGTAAAGTCACAGAATGGAGGTGTGTGAAGTCATAGAATGAAAGTGTGTGAAGTCATAGAATGGAGGTGTGTGATGTCACAGAATGGACGGTATGAAGTCATGGAATGGAGGTGTGTGAAGTCACAGAATTGAGGTGTTTGAAGTCATATATTGGAGGTGTGTGAAATCAAAATGGATGTGTGAAGTCATACAATGGATGTGTGTGAAATCATAGAATGAGGGTGTGTGAGGTCATAGAATGGAGGTGTGTGAAGTCACAGAATGGATGTGTGTGAAGTCATAGAATGGAGGTGTGTGAAGTCATAGAATGGAAGTGTGTGAAGTCACAGTTTGGAGCTGTGTGAAGTCTCAGAATCGAGGTGTGAGAAGTCACAGAATGGAGGTGTGTGAACTCAGAATGGAGGTGTGTGAAGTCACAGAATGGAGGTGTGTGAAGTCATAGAATGGAAGTGTGTGAAGTCATAGAATGGAGGTGTGTGAAGTCAGAATGGAGGTGTGTGAAGTCTCTGAATGGAGTTGTGTGAACTCAGAATGGAGGTGTGTGAAGTCACAGAATGGAGGTTTGTGAAGTCATAGAATGGAGGTGTGTGAAGTCATAGAATGGAGGTATGTGAACTCATAGAATGGGGGTATGTGAAGTCACAGAATGGAGGTGTGTGAAGTCAGAATGGAGGTGTGTGAAGTCAAAATGGAGGTGTGTAGTCATCGATTGGAGGTGGGTGAAGTCATAGAACGGAGGTGTGGGAAGTCATAGAATGGAGGTGTGTGAAGTCAGAATGGAGGTGTGTGAAGTCATAGAATGGAGGTGTGTGAAGTCTCTGAATGGAGGTGTGTGAAGTCATAGAATGGAGGTGTGTGAAGTTATAGAATGGAGGTGTTTGAAGTCACAGAATGGAGGTGTGTGAAGTCATAGAATGGAGGTGTGTGAAGTCTCTGAATGGAGGTGTGTGAAGTCATAGAATGGAGGTGTGTGAAGTTATAGAATGGATGTTTTTAAAGTAAAAATGAATGTGTGTGAAGTCATAGAATGGAGATGTGTGAAGTCAGAATGGAGATGTGTCAAGTCAGAATTTAGGTGTGTGAAGTCAAAGAATGGAGGTGTGTGAAGAGATAGAATGGAGGTGTGTGAAGTCATAGAATGGAGGTGTGTGAAGTCAGAATTGAGGTTTGTGAAGTCACAGAATTGAGGTGTGTGAACACAGAATGGACCTGTGTGAAGTCAAAGAATGGAGGTGTTTGAAGTCATAGAATGGAGGAGTGTGAAGTCATAGAATGTATGTTTGTGAAGTAAGAATGAAGGTGTGTGAAGGCATAGAATGGAGGTGTGTGAAGTCACAGAATATAGGTGTGTGAAGGCATAGAATGGAGGTGTGTGAAGTCATAGAATGGAGGTGTGTGAAGTCATATAATGGAGGTGTTTGAAGTCACAAAATGGAGGTGTGTGAATCAGAATGGAGGTGTGAAGTCATAGAATGGAGTTGGGTGAAGTCATAGAAACGAGGTGTGTGAAGTCATAGAATGGAGGTGTGTGTAGTCATAGAATGGAGGTGTGTGAAGTCAGAATGGAGGTGTGTGAACTCATAGAATGGTAGTGTGTGTAGTCACAATGGAGGTGTGTGAAATCATAGAATGGAGGTGTGTGAAGTCACAGAATGGACGTGTGTGAATTCATAGAATGGAGATGTGTGAAGTCATAGAATGGAGGTGTGTGAAGTCACAGAATGGAGGTGTGGGAAGTCACAGATTGGAGGTCTGTGAAGTCCCAGAATTGAGGTGTGTGAACTCAGAAATGAGGTGTGTAAAGTCACAGAATGGAGGTGTGTGAAGTCATAGAATGGAAGTGTGTGAAGTCATAGAATGGAGGTGTGTGAAGTCACAGAATGGATGGTATGAAGTCATAGAATGGAGGTGTGTGAAGTCACAGAATTGAGGTGTTTGAAGTCATATATTGGAGGTGTGTGAAATCAAAATGGATGTATGAAGTCATAGAATGGAGGTGTGTGAAATCATAGAATGAGGGTGTGTGAGGTCATAGAATGGAGGTGTGTGAAGTCACAGAATGGAGGTGTGTGAAGTCATAGAATGGAGGTGTGTGAAGTCATAGAATGGAAGTGTGTGAAGTCACGGACTGGAGCTGTGTGAAGTCACAGAATCGAGGTGTTAGAAGTCACAGAATGGAGGTGAGTGAACTCAGAATGGAGGTGTGTGAAGTCATAGAATGGAGGTGTGTGAAGTCAGAATGGAGGTGTGTGAACTCATAGAATGGAGGTGTGTGACGTCACAATGGAAGTGTGTGAAGTCATAGAATGGAGGTGTGTGAAGTCACAGAATGGAGGTGTGTGAAGTCATAGAATGGAGGTGTGTGAAGTCTCTGAATGGAGGTGTGTGAAGTCACAGAATGGAGGTGTGTGAAGTTATAGAATGGATGTTTTTAAAGTAAAAATGAAGGTGTGTGAAGTCAGAATGGAGATGTGTCAAGTCAGAATTTAGGTGTGTGAAGTCAAAAAATGGAGGTGTGTGAAGAGATAGAATGGAGGGGTGTGAAGTCATAGAATGGAGGTGTGTGAAGTCAGAATTGAGGTTTGTGAAGTCACAGAATTGAGGTGTGTGAACACAGAATGGACCTGTGTGAAGTCAAAGAATGGAGGTGTTTGAAGTCATAGAATGGAGGAGTGTGAAGTCATAGAATGTATGTTTGTGAAGTAAGAATGAAGGTGTGTGAAGGCATAGAATGGAGGTGTGTGAAGTCACAGAATGGAGGTGTGTGAAGTCATATAATGGAGGTGATTGAAGTCACAAAATGGAGGTGTGTGAATCAGAATGGAGGTGTGAAGTCATAGAATGGAGTTGGGTGAAGTCATAGAAACGAGGTGTGTGAAGTCATAGAATGGAGGTGTGTGTAGTCATAGAATGGAGGTGTGTGAAGTCAGAATGGAGGTGTGTGAACTCATAGAATGGTAGTGTGTGTAGTCACAATGGAGGTGTGTGAAATCATAGAATGGAGGTGTGTGAAGTCACAGAATGGACGTGTGTGAATTCATAGAATGGAGATGTGTGAAGTCATAGAATGGAGGTGTGTGAAGTCACAGAATGGAGGTGTGGGAAGTCACAGATTGGAGGTCTGTGAAGTCCCACAATTGAGGTGTGTGAACTCAGAATGGAGGTTTGTAAAGTCACAGAATGGAGGTGTGTAAAGTCATAGAATGGAAGTGTGTGAAGTCATAGAATGGAGGTGTTTGAAGTCACAGAATGGATGGTATGAAGTCATAGAATGGAGGTGTGTGAAGTCACAGAATTGAGGTGTTTGAAGTCATATATTGGAGGTGTGTGAAATCAAAATGGATGTATGAAGTCATAGAATGGAGGTGTGTGAAATCATAGAATGAGGGTGTGTGAGGTCATAGAATGGAGGTGTGTGAAGTCACAGAATGGAGGTGTGTGAAGTCATAGAATGGAGGTGTTAGAAGTCACAGAATGGAGGTGAGTGAAGTCACAGACTGGAGCTGTGTGAAGTCACAGAATCGAGGTGTTAGAAGTCACAGAATGGAGGTGAGTGAACTCAGAATGGAGGTGTGTGATGTCATAGAATGGAGGCGTGTGAAGTCACAGAATGGAGGTGTGTGAAGTCATAGAATGGAGGTGTGTGAAGTCTCTGAATGGAGGTGTGTGAAGTCATAGAATGGAGGTGTGTGAAGTTATAGAATGGATGTATGTAAAGTAAAAATGAAGGTGTGTGAAGTCATAGAATGGAGATGTGTGAAGTCAGAATGGAGATGTGTCAAGTCAGAATTTAGGTGTGTGAAGTCAAAGAATGGAGGTGTGTGAAGAGATAGAATGGAGGTGTGTGAAGTCATAGAATGGAGGTGTGTGAAGTCAGAATTGAGGTTTGTGAAGTCACAGAATTGAGGTGTGTGAACACAGAATGGACCTGCGTGAAGTCAAAGAATGGAGGTGTTTGAAGTCATAGAATGGAGGAGTGTGAAGTCATAGAATGTATGTTTGTGAAGTAAGAATGAAGGTGTGTGAAGGCATAGAATGGAGGTGTGTGAAGTCACAGAATATAGGTGTGTGAAGGCATAGAATGGAGGTGTGTGAAGTCATAGAATGGAGGTGTGTGAAGTCATATAATGGAGGTGTGTGAAGTCACAAAATGGAGGTGTGTGAAGTCAGAATGGAGGTGTGAAGTCATAGAATGGAGTTGGGTGAAGTCATAGAAACGAGGTGTGTGAAGTCATAGAATGGATGTGTGTGTAGTCATAGAATGGAGGTGTGTGAAGTCAGAATGGAGGTGTGTGAACTCATAGAATGGTAGTGTGTGTAGTCACAATGGAGGTGTGTAAAATCATAGAATGGAGGTGTGTGAAGTCACAGAATGGACGTGTGTGAATTCATAGAATGGAGATGTGTGAAGTCATAGAATGGAGGTGTGTGAAGTCACAGAATGGAGGTGTGGGAAGTCACAGATTGGAGGTCTGTGAAGTCCCAGAATTGAGGTGTGTGAACTCAGAATGGAGGTGTGTAAAGTCACAGAATGGAGGTGTGTGAAGTCATAGAATGGAAGTGTGTGAAGTCACAGAATGGAGGTGTGTGAAGTCACAGAATGGATGGTATGAAGTCATAGAATGGAGGTGTGTGAAGTCACAGAATTGAGGTGTTTGAAGTCATATATTGGAGGTGTGTGAAATCAAAATGGATGTATGAAGTCATAGAATGGAGGTGTGTGAAATCATAGAATGAGGGTGTGTGAGGTCATAGAATGGAGGTGTGTGAAGTCACAGATTGGAGGTGTGTGAAGTCATAGAATGGAGGTGTGTGAAGGCATAGAATGGAAGTGTGTGAAGTCACAGACTGGAGCTGTGTGAAGTCACAGAATCGAGGTGTTAGAAGTCACAGAATGGAGGTGTGTGAACTCAGAATGGAGGTGTGTGAAGTCACAGAATGGAGGTGTGTGAAGTCATAGAATGGAAGTGTGTGAAGTCATAGAATGGAGGTGTGTGAAGTCAGAATGGAGGTGTGTGAAGTCAACGAATGGAGTTGTGTGAACTCAGAAAGGAGGTGTGTGAAGTCACAGAATGGAGGTTTGTGAAGTCATACAATGGAGGTGTGTGAAGTCATAGAATGGATGTTTCTGAAGTAAGAATGAAGGTGTGTGAAGTCATAGAATGGAGGTATGTGAACTCATAGAATGGGGGTGTGTGAAGTCACAGAATGGAGGTGTGTGAAGTCAAAATGGAGGTGTGTAGTCATCGATTGGAGGTGGGTGAAGTCATAGAAAGGAGCTGTGGGATGTCATAGAATGGAGGAGTGTGAAGTCATACAGTGCATGTGAGTGAAATCACAGATTCGAGGTCTGTGAAGTCATAGAATGGAGGTGTGTGATGTCAGAATGGAGGTGTGCGAAGTCATAGAATAGAGGTGTGTGAAGTCAGAATGGAGGTGTGTGAAGTCACAGATGGAGTTGTCTGAAGTCATGGTATGGAGGTCTGTGAAATCATAGAATAGAGTTTTGTGCAGTCACAGAATGGAGCTGTGTGAAGTCAGAATGGAGGTGTGTGAACTCATAGAATGGAGGTGTGTGACGTCACAATGGAAGTGTGTGAAGTCATGGAATGGAGCTGTGTAAAGTCACAGAATGGAGGTGTGTGAAGTCATAGAATGGAGGTGTGCGAAGTCACGGAATGGTGGTGTGTGAAATCACAGAATGGAAGGTGTGTGAAATCACAGAATAGAGGTGTGTGAACTCAGAATGGAGTTGTGTGAAGTCAGAATGGAGGTGTGAAGTCATAGAATGGAGTTGGTGAAGTCATAGAAAGGATGTGTGGGAAGTCATAGAATGGATGTGTGTGTAGTCATAGAATGGAGGTGTGTGAAGTTAGAATGGAGGTGTGTGAACTCATAGAATGGTAGTGTGTGTAGTCACAATGGAGGTGTGTGAAGTCATAGAATGGAGGTGTGTGAAGTCACAGAATGGACGTGTGTTAAGTCATAGAATGGAGGTGTGTGAAGTCATAGAATGGAGGTGTGTGAAGTCAGAATGGAGGTGTGTGAAGTCACCGAATGGAGTTGTGTGAACTCAGAATGGAGGTGTGTGAAGTTACAGAATGGAGGTTTGTGAAGTCATAGAATGGAGGTGTGTGAAGTCATAGAATGGATGTTTCTGAAGTAAGAATAAAGGTGTGTGAAGTCATAGAATGGAGGTATGTGAACTCATAGAATGGGGGTGTGTGAAGTCACAGAATGGAGGTGTGTGATGTCAGAATGGAGGTGTGCGAAGTCATAGAATAGAGGTGTGTGTAGTCAGAATGGAGGTGTGTGAAGTCATAGATGGAGTTGTGTGAAGTCATAGAATGGAGGTGTGTGAATGTTTCTGAAGTAAAAATGAAGGTGTGTGAAGTCATGGAATGGAAGTGTGTGAATTCACAGAATGGAGGTGTGTGAAGTCAAAGAATGGAGGTGTGTGAAGTCATAGAATGGAGGTGTGTGAAGTCATAGAATGGAGGAGTGTGAAGTTATAGAGTGCAGGTGAGTGAAGTCACAGATTCGAGGTCTGTGAAGTGATAGAATGGAGGTGTGTGATGTCAGAATGGAGGTGTGCGAAGTCATAGAATAGAGGTGTGTGAAGTCAGAATGGAGGTGTGTGAAGTCATAGATGGAGTTGTGTGAAGTCATAGTATGGAGGTTTGTGAAATCATAGAATGGAGTTTTGTGAAGTCACAGAATGGAGCTGTGTGAATTCAGATTGGAGGTATGTGAAGTCATAGAATGGAGGTGTGTGAAGTTATAGAATGGAGGTGTGTGAAGTCACAGAATGGAGGTGTGTGAAGTCAGAACGGAGGTGTGTAGTCATAGATTGGAGGTGGGTGAATTCATAGAAAGGAGGTGTGGGAAGTCATAGAATGGAGGAGTGTGAAGTCATAGAGTGCAGGTCAGTGATGTCACAGATTCGAGGTCTGTGAAATCATAGAATGGAGGTGTGTGATGTCAGATTGGAGGTGTGTGAAGTCAAAGAATGTAGGTGTGTGAAGTCATTGAATGGAGGTGTGTGTAGTCACAGAATGGAGGTGTGTGAAGTCAGAATGTAGGTGTTCGAAGTCATAGAATAGAGGTGTGTGAAGTCAGAATGGAGTTGTGTGAAGTCATAGAAGGGAGGTGTGTGAACTCATAAAATGGGGGTGTGTAACGTCACAACGGAAGTTTGTGAAGGCATAGAATAGAGGTGTGTGAAGTCACAGAATACAGGTGTGTGAAGTCATACAATGGAGATGTGTGAAGTCAGAATGGAGGTGTGTGAAGTCACAGAATGGAGATGTGGGAACTCAGAATGGAGGTGTGTGCAATCATAGATGGAGGTGTGTTAAGTCATAGTATGGAGATATGTGAAATCATAGAATGGAGTTTTGTGAAGTCACAGAATGGAGTTGTGTGAGTCAGAATTGAGGTGTGTGAAGTCACAGAATGTAGATGTGTGAAGTCATAGAATGGAGTATTGTGAAGTCACCGAAGGGAGGTTTGAGAAGTCATAGAATGGAGGTATGAGAAATCAAATTAGAGGGGTGTGAAGTCAGAAAATGGAGGTGTGTGAAGTCATAGAATGGAGGTGGGTGAAGTCATAGAATGGAGGTGTATGAAGTCATAGAATGGCGGTGTGTGAAGTCACTGAATGGACGGGTTTAAAGTCATAGAATGGAGGTGTGTGAAGTCAGAGAATTGAGCTGTTTGAAGTCAGATATTGGAGGTGTGTGAAGTCAAAATGGATGTGTGTTAAGTCACCGAATGGAGTTTTGTGAACTCAGTATGGAGGTGTGTGAAGTCACAGAATGGAGGTGTGTGTATTCATACAATGGAGGTGTGTGAAGTCAGAATGTAATTTTGTGAAGTCACAGAATTGAGCTGTGTGAATTCAGAATGGAGGTGTGTGAAGTCATAGAATGGAGGTGTGTGAAGTCAGAATGGCGGTGTGTGAACTCATAGAATGGAGGTGTGTGTAGTCACAATGGAGGTGTGTGAAGTCATAGAATGGAGGTGTGTGAAGTCACAGAATGGAGGTGTGTGAAGTCATAGAATGGAGGTGTGTGAAGTCATAGAATGGGTGTTTGTGAAGTAAGAATGAAGGTGTGTGAAGTCATAGAATGGAGGTGTGTGAAGTCACAGAATGGAGGTGTGGGAAGTCACAGATTGCAGGCGTGTGAAGTCACAGAATGGAGGTGTGTGAACCCAGAATGGAGGTGTGTAAAGTCACATAATGGAGGTGTGTGAAGTCATAGAATGGAAATATGTGAAGTCATAGAATGGAGGTGTGTGAAGTCACAGAATGGACGGTATGAAGTCATAGAATGGAGCTGTGTGAAGTCACAGAAATGAGGTGTTTGAAGTCATATATTGGAGGTGAGTGAAATCAAAATGGATGTGTGAAGTCACAGAATGGAGGCGTGTGAAATCACAGAATGAGGGTGTGTGAGGTCATAGAGTGGAGGTGAGTGAAGTCACAGATTCGAGGTCTGTGAAGTCATAGATTGGAGGTGTGTGATGTCAGAATGGAGGTGTGCGAAGTCATAGAATAGAGGTTTGTGAAGTCAGAATGGAGGTGTGTGAAGTCATAGAATGGAGGTGTGTGAACTCATAGAATGGAGTTGTGTGACGTCACAATGGAAGTGTGTGAAGTCACAGAATGGAGGTGTGTGAATACATACAATGGAGGTGTTTGAAGTCAGAATGGAATTTTGTGAAGTCACAGAATTGAGCTGTGTGAATTCAGAATGGAGGTGTGTGAAGTCATAGAATGGAGGTGTGTGAAATCAGAATGGAGGTGTTGAACTCATAGAATGGAGGTGTGTGTAGTCACAATTGAGGTGTTTGAAGTCATAGAATGGAGGTGTGTAAAGTCACAGAATGGAGGTGTATGAAGTCATAGAATGGAGGTGTGTGAAGTCATAGAATGGGTGTTTGTGAAGTAAGAATGAAGGTGTGTTAAGTCATAGAATGGAGGTGTGTGAAGACACAGAATGGAGTTGTGGGAAGTCACAGATTGCAGGAGTGTGAAGTCACAGAATGGAGGTGTGTGAACCCAGAATGGAGTTGTGTAAAGTCACAGAATGGAGGTGTGTGAAGTCATACAATGGAAGTGTGTGAAGTCATACAATGGAGGTGTATGATGTCACAGAATGGACGGTATGAAGTCATAGAATGGAGGTGTGTGAAGTCACAGAATTGAGGTGTTTGAAGTCATATACTGGAGGTGTGTAAAATCAAAATGGATGTGTGAAGTCATAGAATGGAGGTGTGTGAAATCATAGAATGAGGGTGTGTGAGGTCATAGAATGGAGGTGTGTGAAGTCACAGAATGGAGGTGTGTGAAGTCATAGAATGGAGGTGTGTGAAGTCACAGTTTGGAGCTGTGTGAAGTCACAGAATCGAGGTGTGAGAAGTCACAGAATGGAGGTGAGTGAACTCAGAATGGAGGTGTGTGAAGTCACAGTATGGAGGTGTATGAAGTCATAGAATGGAAGTGTGTGAAGTCATAGAATGGAGGTGTGTGAAGTCAGAATGGAGGTGTGTGAAGTCACCGAATGGAGTTGTGTGAACTCAGAATGGAGGTGTGTGAAGTCACAGAATGGAGGTTTGTGAAGTCATAGAATGGAGGTGTGTGAAGTCATAGAATGGATGTTTCTGAAGTAAGAATGAAGGTGTGTGAAGTCACAGAATGGAGGTGTGTGAAGTCAGAATGGAGGTGTGTAGTCATAAATTGGAGGTGGGTGAAGTCATAGAAAGGAGGTGTGGGAAGTCAGGGAATGGAGGAATGTGAAGTCATAGAGTGCATGTGAGTGAAATCACACATTCGAGGTCTGTGAACTCATAGAATGGAGGTGTGTGATGTCAGTATGGAGGTGTGCGAAGTCATAGAATAGAGGTGTGTGAAGTCAGAATGGAGGTGTGTGAAGTCATAGATGGAGTTGTGTGAAGTCATAGTATGGAGGTGTGTGAAATCATAGAATAGAATTAGGAAGGCACAGAATGAAGCTGTGTGAATTCAGAATGGAGGTTTGTGAAGTCATAGAATGGAGGTGTGTGAAGTCAGAATGGAGGTGTTGAACTCATAGAATGGAGGTGTGTGTAGTCACAATTGAGGTGTTTGAAGTCATAGAATGGAGGTGTGTGAAGTCACAGAATGGAGGTGTGTGAAGTCATAGAATGGAGGTGTGTGAAGTCATAGAATGGGTGTTTGTGAAGTAAGAAAGAAGGTGTGTTAAGTCATAGAATGGAGGTGTGTGAACATACAGAATGGAGGTGTGGGAAGTCACAGATTGCAGGAGTGTGAAGTCACAGAATGGAGGTGTGTGAACCCAGAATGGAGGTGTGTAAAGGCACAGAATGGAGGTGTGTGAAGTCATAGAATGGAAGTGTGTGAAGTCATAGATTGGAGGTGTGTGATGTCACAGAATGGACGGTATGAAGTCATAGAATGGAGGTGTGTGAAGTCACAGAATTGAGGTGTTTGAAGTCATATACTGGAGGTGTGTAAAATCAAAATGGATGTGTGAAGTCATAGAATGGAGGTTTTTGAAATCATAGAATGAGGTTGTGTGAGGTCATAGAATGGAGGTGTGTGAATCACAGAATGGAGGTGTGTGAAGTCACAGTTTGGAGCTGTGTGAAGTCACAGAATCGAGGTGTGAGAAGTCACAGAATGGAAGTATGTGAACTCAGAATGGAGGTGTGTGAAGTCACAGAATGGAGGTGTATGAAGTCATAGAATGGAAGTGTGTGAAGTCATAGAATGGAGGTGTGTGAAGTCAGAATGGAGGTGTGTGAAGTCACCAAATGGAGTTGTGTGAACTCAGAATGGAGGTGTGTGAAGTCACAGAATGGAGGTTTGTGAAATCATAGAATGGAGGTGTGTGAATTCATAGAATGGATGTTTCTGAAGTAAGAATGAAGGTGTGTGAAGTCATAGAATGGAGTATGTGAACTCATAGATTGGGGGTGCGTGAAGTCACAGAATGGAGGTGTGTGAAGTCACAATGGAGGTGTGTAGTCATAGATTGGAGGTGGGTGAAGTCATAGAAAGGAGGTGTGGAAAGTCATGGAATGGAGGAGTGTGAAGTCATAGAGTGCATGTGAGTGAAATCACAGATTCGAGGTCTGTGAAGTCATAGAATGGAGGTGTGTGATGTCAGAATGGAGGTGTGCGAAGTCATAGAATAGAGGTGTGTGAAGTCAGAATGGAGGTGTGTAAAGTCATAGATGGAGTTGTGTGAAGTCATAGTATGGAGGTGTGTGAAATCATAGAATAGAGTTTTGTGAAGGCACAGAATGAAGCTGTGTGAATTCAGAATGGAGGTGTGTGAAGTCATAGAATGGAGGTGTGTGAAGTCAGAATGGAGGTGTGTGAACTCATAGAATGGAGGTGTGTGACGTCACAATGGAAGTGTGTGAAGTCATAGAATGGAGGTGTGTGTAGTCACAATGGAGGTGTGTGAAGTCATAGAATGGAGGTGTGTGAAGTCACAGAATGGAGGTGTGTGAAGTCATAGAATGGAGGTGTGTGAAGTAAGAATGAAGGTGTGTGAAGTCATAGAATGGAGGTGTGTGAAGTCACAGAATGGAGGTGTGGGAAGTCACAGATTGCAGGCGTGTGAAGTCACAGAATGGAGGTGTGTGAACCCAGAATGGAGGTGTGTAAAGTCACAGAATGGAGGTGTGTGAAGTCATAGAATGGAAATATGTGAAGTCATAGAATGGAGGTGTGTGAAGTCACAGAATGGACGGTATGAAGTCATAGAATGGAGCTGTGTGAAGTCACAGAAATGAGGTGTTTGAAGTCATATATTGGAGGTGAGTGAAATTAAAATGGATGTGTGAAGTCACAGAATGGAGGCGTGTGAAATCACAGAATGAGGGTGTGTGAGGTCATAGAGTGGAGGTGAGTGAAGTCACAGATTCGAGGTCTGTGAAGTCATAGATTGGAGGTGTGTGATGTCAGAATGGAGGTGTGCGAAGTCATAGAATAGAGGTTTGTGAAGTCAGAATGGAGGTGTGTGAAGTCATAGAATGGAGGTGTGTGAACTCATAGAATGGAGTTGTGTGACGTCACAATGGAAGTGTGTGAAGTCACAGAATGGAGGTGTGTGAATACATACAATGGAGGTGTTTGAAGTCAGAATGGAATTTTGTGAAGTCACAGAATTGAGCTGTGTGAATTCAGAATGGAGGTATGTGAAGTCATAGAATGGAGGTGTGTGAAATCAGAATGGAGGTGTTGAACTCATAGAATGGAGGTGTGTGTAGTCACAATTGAGGTGTTTGAAGTCATAGAATGGAGGTGTGTAAAGTCACAGAATGGAGGTGTATGAAGTCATAGAATGGAGGTGTGTGAAGTCATAGAATGGGTGTTTGTGAAGTAAGAATGAAGGTGTGTTAAGTCATAGAATGGAGGTGTGTGAAGACACAGAATGGAGTTGTGGGAAGTCACAGATTGCAGGAGTGTGAAGTCACAGAATGGAGGTGTGTGAACCCAGAATGGAGTTGTGTAAAGTCACAGAATGGAGGTGTGTGAAGTCATACAATGGAAGTGTGTGAAGTCATACAATGGAGGTGTATGATGTCACAGAATGGACGGTATGAAGTCATAGAATGGAGGTGTGTGAAGTCACAGAATTGAGGTGTTTGAAGTCATATACTGGAGGTGTGTAAAATCAAAATGGATGTGTGAAGTCATAGAATGGAGGTGTGTGAAATCATAGAATGAGGGTGTGTGAGGTCATAGAATGGAGGTGTGTGAAGTCACAGAATGGAGGTGTGTGAAGTCATAGAATGGAGGTGTGTGAAGTCACAGTTTGGAGCTGTGTGAAGTCACAGAATCGAGGTGTGAGAAGTCACAGAATGGAGGTGAGTGAACTCAGAATGGAGGTGTGTCAAGTCACAGTATGGAGGTGTATGAAGTCATAGAATGGAAGTGTGTGAAGTCATAGAATGGAGGTGTGTGAAGTCAGAATGGAGGTGTGTGAAGTCACCGAATGGAGTTGTGTGAACTCAGAATGGAGGTGTGTGAAGTCACAGAATGGAGGTTTGTGAAGTCATAGAATGGAGGTGTGTGAAGTCATAGAATGGATGTTTCTGAAGTAAGAATGAAGGTGTGTGAAGTCACAGAATGGAGGTGTGTGAAGTCAGAATGGAGGTGTGTAGTCATAAATTGGAGGTGGCTGAAGTCATAGAAAGGAGGTGTGGGAAGTCAGGGAATGGAGGAATGTGAAGTCATAGAGTGCATGTGAGTGAAATCACACATTCGAGGTCTGTGAACTCATAGAATGGAGGTGTGTGATGTCAGTATGGAGGTGTGCGAAGTCATAGAATAGAGGTGTGTGAAGTCAGAATGGAGGTGTGTGAAGTCATAGATGGAGTTGTGTGAAGTCATAGTATGGAGGTGTGTGAAATCATAGAATAGAATTAGGAAGGCACAGAATGAAGCTGTGTGAATTCAGAATGGAGGTGTGTGAAGTCATAGAATGGAGGTGTGTGAAGTCAGAATGGAGGTGTTGAACTCATAGAATGGAGGTGTGTGTAGTCACAATTGAGGTGTTTGAAGTCATAGAATGGAGGTGTGTGAAGTCACAGAATGGAGGTGTGTGAAGTCATAGAATGGAGGTGTGTGAAGTCATAGAATGGGTGTTTGTGAAGTAAGAAAGAAGGTGTGTTAAGTCATAGAATGGAGGTGTGTGAACATACAGAATGGAGGTGTGGGAAGTCACAGATTGCAGGAGTGTGAAGTCACAGAATGGAGGTGTGTGAACCCAGAATGGAGGTGTGTAAAGGCACAGAATGGAGGTGTGTGAAGTCATAGAATGGAAGTGTGTGAAGTCATAGATTGGAGGTGTGTGATGTCACAGAATGGACGGTATGAAGTCATAGAATGGAGGTGTGTGAAGTCACAGAATTGAGGTGTTTGAAGTCATATACTGGAGGTGTGTAAAATCAAAATGGATGTGTGAAGTCATAGAATGGAGGTTTTTGAAATCATAGAATGAGGGTGTGTGAGGTCATAGAATGGAGGTGTGTGAATCACAGAATGGAGGTGTGTGAAGTCACAGTTTGGAGCTGTGTGAAGTCACAGAATCGAGGTGTGAGAAGTCACAGAATGGAAGTATGTGAACTCAGAATGGAGGTGTGTGAAGTCACAGAATGGAGGTGTATGAAGTCATAGAATGGAAGTGTGTGAAGTCATAGAATGGAGGTGTGTGAAGTCAGAATGGAGGTGTGTGAAGTCACCAAATGGAGTTGTGTGAACTCAGAATGGAGGTGTGTGAAGTCACAGAATGGAGGTTTGTGAAATCATAGAATGGAGGTGTGTGAATTCATAGAATGGATGTTTCTGAAGTAAGAATGAAGGTGTGTGAAGTCATAGAATGGAGGTGTGTGAACTCATAGATTGGGGGTGCGTGAAGTCACAGAATGGAGGTGTGTGAAGTCACAATGGAGGTGTGTAGTCATAGATTGGAGGTGGGTGAAGTCATAGAAAGGAGGTGTGGAAAGTCATGGAATGGAGGAGTGTGAAGTCATAGAGTGCATGTGAGTGAAATCACAGATTCGAGGTCTGTGAAGTCATAGAATGGAGGTGTGTGATGTCAGAATGGAGGTGTGCGAAGTCATAGAATAGAGGTGTGTGAAGTCAGAATGGAGGTTTGTAAAGTCATAGATGGAGTTGTGTGAAGTCATAGTATGGAGGTGTGTGAAATCATAGAATAGAGTTTTGTGAAGGCACAGAATGAAGCTGTGTGAATTCAGAATGGAGGTGTGTGAAGTCATAGAATGGAGGTGTGTGAAGTCAGAATGGAGGTGTGTGAACTCATAGAATGGAGGTGTGTGACGTCACAATGGAAGTGTGTGAAGTCATAGAATGGAGGTGTGTGAAGTCACAGAATGGAGGTGTGAAGTCATAGAATGGAGGTGTGTGAAGTCACTGAATGGAGGTGTGTGAAGTCATAGAATGGATGTGTGTGAAGTTATAGAATGGATGTTTGTAAAGCAAAAATGAAGGTGTGTGAAGTCATAGAATGGAGATGTGTGAAGTCAGAATGGAGGTGTGTGAAGTCACAGCATGGAGATGTGTCAACTCAGAATTTATGTGTGTGAAGTCAAAGAATGGAGGTGTGTGAAGACATAGAATGGAGGTGTGTGAAGTCAAAGAATGGAGGTGTGTGAAGTCATAGAATATATGTTTGTGAAGTAAGAATGAAGGTGTGTGAAGGCATAGAATGGAGGTGTGTGAAGTCCCAGAATGGAGGTGTGTGAAGGCATAGAATGGAGGTGTGTGAAGTCATAGAATGGAGGTGTGTGAAGTCATATAATGGAGGTGTGTAAAGTCACAGAATGGAGGTGTGTGAAGTCAGAATGGAGGTTTGAAGTCATAGAATGGAGTTGGGTGAAGTCATAGACAGGAGGTGTGTGAAGTCATAGAATGGAGGTGTGTGAAGTCATAGAATGGAGGTGGGTGAATTCAGAATGGAGGTGTGTGAACTCATGGAATGGTAGTGTGTGTAGTCACAATGGAGGTGTGTGAAGTCATAGAATGGAGGTGTGTGAAGTCACAGAATGGACGTGTGAGAAGTCATAGAATGGAGGTGTGTGAAGTCATAGAATGGAGGTGTGTGAAGTCACAGAATGGAGGTGGGGGAAGTCACAGATTGGAGGTGTGTGAAGTCCAAGAATTGAGGTGTGTGAACTCAGAATGGAGGTGTGTAAAGTCACAGAATGGAGGTGTGTGAAGTCATAGAATGGAAGTGTGTGAAGTCATAAAATGGAGGTGTGTGAAGTCACAGAATGGACGGTTTGAAATCATAGAATGGAGGTGTGTGAAGTCACAGAATTGAGGTGTTTGAAGTCATATATTGGAGGTGTGTGAAGTCAAAATGGATGTGTGAAGTCATAGAATGGAGGTGTGTGAAATCATAGAATGAGAGTGTGTGAGGTCATAGAATGGAGGTTTGTGAAGTCACAGAATGGAGGTGTGTGAAATCATAGTATGAAGGTGTGTGAAGTCATAGAATGGAAGTGTGTGAAGTCACAGAATGGAGGTGTGTGAAGTCACAGAATGGAGATGTATGAAATCAAAGAATAGAGGTGTGTGAACTCAGAATGGAAGTGTGTGAAGTCAGAGAATGGAGGTGTGTGAAGTCATAGAATGGAGGGGTGTGAAGTCATAGAATGGAAGTGTGTGAAGTCAGAATGGAGGTGTGTGAAGTCACAGAATGGAGGTGTATGACGTCATAGAATGGAGGTGTGTGAAGTCATACAATGGAGGTGTATGATGTCACAGAATGGACGGTATGAAGTCATAGAATGGAGGTGTGTGAAGTCACAGAATTGAGGTGTTTGAAGTCATATACTGGAGGTGTGTAAAATCAAAATGGATGTGTGAAGTCATAGAATGGAGGTGTGTGAAATCATAGAATGAGGGTGTGTGAGGTCATAGAATGGAGGTGTGTGAAGTCACAGAATGGAGGTGTGTGAAGTCATAGAATGGAGGTGTGTGAAGTCACAGTTTGGAGCTGTGTGAAGTCACAGAATCGAGGTGTGAGAAGTCACAGAATGGAGGTGAGTGAACTCAGAATGGAGGTGTGTGAAGTCACAGTATGGAGGTGTATGAAGTCATAGAATGGAAGTGTGTGAAGTCATACAATGGAGGTGTGTGAAGTCAGAATGGAGGTGTGTGAAGTCACCGAATGGAGTTGTGTGAACTCAGAATGGAGGTGTGTGAAGTCACAGAATGGAGGTTTGTGAAGTCATAGAATGGAGGTGTGTGAAGTCATAGAATGGATGTTTCTGAAGTAAGAATGAAGGTGTGTGAAGTCACAGAATGGAGGTGTGTGAAGTCAGAATGGAGGTGTGTAGTCATAAATTGGAGGTGGGTGAAGTCATAGAAAGGAGGTGTGGGAAGTCAGGGAATGGAGGAATGTGAAGTCATAGAGTGCATGTGAGTGAAATCACACATTCGAGGTCTGTGAACTCATAGAATGGAGGTGTGTGATGTCAGTATGGAGGTGTGCGAAGTCATAGAATAGAGGTGTGTGAAGTCAGAATGGAGGTGTGTGAAGTCATAGATGGAGTTGTGTGAAGTCATAGTATGGAGGTGTGTGAAATCATAGAATAGAATTAAGAAGGCACAGAATGAAGCTGTGTGAATTCAGAATGGAGGTGTGTGAAGTCATAGAATGGAGGTGTGTGAAGTCAGAATGGAGGTGTTGAACTCATAGAATGGAGGTGTGTGTAGTCACAATTGAGGTGTTTGAAGTCATAGAATGGAGGTGTGTGAAGTCACAGAATGGAGGTGTGTGAAGTCATAGAATGGAGGTGAGTGAAGTCATAGAATGGGTGTTTGTGAAGTAAGAAAGAAGGTTTGTTAAGTCATAGAATGGAGGTGTGTGAACATACAGAATGGAGGTGTGGGAAGTCACAGATTGCAGGAGTGTGAAGTCACAGAATGGAGGTGTGTGAACCCAGAATGGAGGTGTGTAAAGGCACAGAATGGAGGTGTGTGAAGTCATAGAATGGAAGTGTGTGAAGTCATAGATTGGAGGTGTGTGATGTCACAGAATGGACGGTATGAAGTCATAGAATGGAGGTGTGTGAAGTCACAGAATTGAGGTGTTTGAAGTCATATACTGGAGGTGTGTAAAATCAAAATGGATGTGTGAAGTCATAGAATGGAGGTTTTTGAAATCATAGAATGAGGGTGTGTGAGGTCATAGAATGGAGGTGTGTGAATCACAGAATGGAGGTGTGTGAAGTCACAGTTTGGAGCTGTGTGAAGTCAGAGAATCGAGGTGTGAGAAGTCACAGAATGGAAGTATGTGAACTCAGAATGGAGGTGTGTGAAGTCACAGAATGGAGGTGTATGAAGTCATAGAATGGAAGTGTGTGAAGTCATAGAATGGAGGTGTGTGAAGTCAGAATGGAGGTGTGTGAAGTCACCAAATGGAGTTGTGTGAACTCAGAATGGAGGTGTGTGAAGTCACAGAATGGAGGTTTGTGAAATCATAGAATGGAGGTGTGTGAATTCATAGAATGGATGTTTCTGAAGTAAGAATGAAGGTGTGTGAAGTCATAGAATGGAGTATGTGAACTCATAGATTGGGGGTGCGTGAAGTCACAGAATGGAGGTGTGTGAAGTCACAATGGAGGTGTGTAGTCATAGATTGGAGGTGGGTGAAGTCATAGAAAGGAGGTGTGGAAAGTCATGGAATGGAGGAGTGTGAAGTCATAGAGTGCATGTGAGTGAAATCACAGATTCGAGGTCTGTGAAGTCATAGAATGGAGGTGTGTGATGTCAGAATGGAGGTGTGCGAAGTCATAGAATAGAGGTGTGTGAAGTCAGAATGGAGGTTTGTAAAGTCATAGATGGAGTTGTGTGAAGTCATAGTATGGAGGTGTGTGAAATCATAGAATAGAGTTTTGTGAAGGCACAGAATGAAGCTGTGTGAATTCAGAATGGAGGTGTGTGAAGTCATAGAATGGAGGTGTGTGAAGTCAGAATGGAGGTGTGTGAACTCATAGAATGGAGGTGTGTGACGTCACAATGGAAGTGTGTGAAGTCATAGAATGGAGGTGTGTGAAGTCACAGAATGGAGGTGTGAAGTCATAGAATGGAGGTGTGTGAAGTCACTGAATGGAGGTGTGTGAAGTCATAGAATGGATGTGTGTGAAGGTATAGAATGGATGTTTGTAAAGCAAAAATGAAGGTGTGTGAAGTCATAGAATGGAGATGTGTGAAGTCAGAATGGAGGTGTGTGAAGTCACAGAATGGAGATGTGTCAACTCAGAATTTATGTGTGTGAAGTCAAAGAATGGAGGTGTGTGAAGACATAGAATGGAGGTGTGTGAAGTCAAAGAATGGAGGTGTGTGAAGTCATAGAATATATGTTTGTGAAGAATGAAGGTGTGTGAAGGCATAGAATGGAGGTGTGTGAAGTCCCAGAATGGAGGTGTGTGAAGGCATAGAATGGAGGTGTGTGAAGTCATAGAATGGAGGTGTGTGAAGTCATATAATGGAGGTGTGTAAAGTCACAGAATGGAGGTGTGTGAAGTCAGAATGGAGGTTTGAAGTCATAGAATGGAGTTGGGTGAAGTCATAGACAGGAGGTGTGTGAAGTCATAGAATGGAGGTGTGTGAAGTCATAGAATGGAGGTGTGTGAATTCAGAATGGAGGTGTGTGAACTCATGGAATGGTAGTGTGTGTAGTCACAATGGAGGTGTGTGAAGTCATAGAATGGAGGTGTGTGAAGTCACAGAATGGACGTGTGAGAAGTCATAGAATGGAGGTGTGTGAAGTCATAGAATGGAGGTGTGTGAAGTCACAGAATGGAGGTGGGGGAAGTCACAGATTGGAGGTGTGTGAAGTCCAAGAATTGAGGTGTGTGAACTCAGAATGGAGGTGTGTAAAGTCACAGAATGGAGGTGTGTGAAGTCATAGAATGGAAGTGTGTGAAGTCATAAAATGGAGGTGTGTGAAGTCACAGAATGGACGGTTTGAAATCATAGAATGGAGGTGTGTGAAGTCACAGAATTGAGGTGTTTGAAGTCATATATTGGAGGTGTGTGAAGTCAAAATGGATGTGTGAAGTCATAGAATGGAGGTGTGTGAAATCATAGAATGAGAGTGTGTGAGGTCATAGAATGGAGGTTTGTGAAGTCACAGAATGGAGGTGTGTGAAATCATAGTATGAAGGTGTGTGAAGTCATAGAATGGAAGTGTGTGAAGTCACAGAATGGAGGTGTGTGAAGTCACAGAATGGAGATGTATGAAATCAAAGAATAGAGGTGTGTGAACTCAGAATGGAAGTGTGTGAAGTCAGAGAATGGAGGTGTGTGAAGTCATAGAATGGAGGGGTGTGAAGTCATAGAATGGAAGTGTGTGAAGTCAGAATGGAGGTGTGTGAAGTCACAGAATGGAGGTGTATGACGTCATAGAATGGAGGTGTGTGAAGTCATAGAATGGGTGTTTGAGAAGTAAGAATGAAGGTGTGTTAAGTCATAGAATGGAGGTGTGTAAAGACACAGAATGGAGGTGTGGGAAGTCACAGATTGCAGGAGTGTGAAGTCACAGAATGGAGGTGTGTGAACCCAGAATGGAGGTGTGTAAAGTCACAGAATGGAGGTGTGTGAAGTCATAGAATGGAAGTGTGTGAAGTCATAGAATGGAGGTGTATGATGTCACAGAATGGACGGTATGAAGTCATAGAATGGAGGTGTGTGAAGTCACAGAATTGAGGTGTTTGAAATCATATACTGGAGGTGTGTAAAATCAAAATGGATGTGTGAAGTCATAGAATGGAGGTGTGTGAAATCATAGAATGAGGGTTTGTGAGGTCATAGAATGGAGGTGTGTGAAGTCACAGAATGGAGGTGTGTGAAGTCATAGAATGGAGGTGTGTGAAGTCACAGTTTGGAGCTGTGTGAAGTCACAGAATCGAGGTGTGAGAAGTCACAGAATGGAGGTGTGTGAACTCAGAATGGAGAAGTGTGAAGTCACAGTATGGAGGTGTATGAAGTCTTAGAATGGAAGTGTGTGAAGTCATAGAATGGAGGTGTGTGAAGTCAGAATGGAGGTGTGTGAAGTCACCGAAGGGAGTTGTGTGAACTCAGAATGGAGGTGTGTGAAGTCACAGAATGGAGGTTTGCGAAGTCATAGAACGGAGGTGTGAGAAGTCATAGAATGGATGTTTCTGAAATAAGAATGAAGGTGTGTGAAGTCATAGAATGGAGGCATGTGAACTCATAGATTGGGGGTGTGTGAAGTCACAGAATGGAGGTGTGTGAAGTCAGAATGGAGGTGTGTAGTCATAGATTGGAGGTGGGTGAAGTCATAGAAAGGAGGTGTAGGAAGTCAGGGAATGGAGGAGTGTGAAGTCATAGAGTGCATGTGAGTGAAATCACAGATTCGAGGTCTGTGAACTCATAGAATAGAGGTGTGTGAAGTCAGAATGGTGGTGTGTGAAGTCATAGATGGAGTTGTGTGAAGTCATAGTATGGAGGTGTGTGAAATCATAGAATAGAGTTTTGTGAAGGCACAGAATCAAGCTGTGTGACGTCACAATGGAAGTGTGTGAAGTCATAGAATGGAGGTGTGTGAAGTCACAGAATGGAGGTGTGAAGTCATAGAATGGAGGTGTGTGAAGTCACTGAATGGAGGTGTGTGAAGTCATAGAATGGAGGTGTGTGAAGTTATAGAATGGATGTTTGTAAAGTAAAAATGAAGGTGTGTGAAGTCATAGAATGGAGATGTTTGAAGTCAGAATGGAGGTGTGTGAAGTCACAGAATGGAGATGTGTGAAGTCAGAATGGAGGTGTGTGAACTCATGGAATGGTAGTGTGTGAAGTCACAGAATTGAGGTGTTTGAAGTCATATATTGGAGGTGTGTGAAGTCAAAATGGATGTGTGAAGTCATAGAATGGAGGTGTGTGAAATCATAGAATGAGGGTGTGTGAGGTCATAGAATGGAGGTTTGTGATTTCACAGAATGGAGGTGTGTGAAATCATAGTATGAAGGTGTGTGAAGTCATAGAATAGAAGTGTGTGAAGTCACAGTATGGAGGTGTGTGAAGTCACAGAATGGAGATGTGTGAAATCAAAGAATAGAGGTGTGTGAACTCAGAATGGAGGTGTGTGAAGTCATAGAATGGAAGTGTTTGAAGTCATAGAATGGAAGTGTGTGAAGTCAGAATGGAGGTGTGTGAAGTCACAGAATGGAGGTTTGTGAAGCCATAGAATGGAGGTGTGTGAAGTCATAGAATGGATGTTTCTGAAGTAAGAATGAAGGTGTGTGAAGTCATAGAATGGAGGTGTGTGAAGTCATAGAATGGAGGTGTGTGAAGTCACAGAATGGAGGTGTGTGCAGTCAGAATGGAGGTGTGTAGTCATAGATTGGAGGTGGGTGAAGTCATAGAAAGGAGGTGTAGGAAGTCAGGGAATGGAGGAGTGTGAAGTCATAGAGTGCATGTGAGTGAAATCACAGATTCGAGGTCTGTGAACTCATAGAATAGAGGTGTGTGAAGTCAGAATGGAGGTGTGTGAAGTCATAGATGGAGTTGTGTGAAGTCATAGAATGGAGTTGGGTGAAGTCATAGAAAGGAGGTGTGTGAAGTCATAGAATGGAGGTGTGTGAAGTCATAGAATGGAGGTGTGTGAAGTCAGAATGGAGGTGTGTGAACTCATAGAATGGTAGTGTGTGTAGTCACAATGGAGGTGTGTGAAGTCATAGAATGGAGGTGTGTGAAGTCACAGAATTGACGTGTGTGAAGTCATAGAATGGAGGTGTGTGAAGTCACAGAATGGAGGTGGGGGAAGTCACAGATTGGAGGTGTGTGAAGTCCCAGAATGGAGGTGTGTGAACTCAGAATGGAGGTGTATAAAGTCACGGAATGGAGGTGTATGAAGTCATAGAATGGAAGTGTGTGAAGTCATAAAATGGAGGTGTGTGAAGTCACAGAATGGACGGTTTGAAATCATAGAATGAGGGTGTGTGAAGTCATAGAATGGAGGTGTGTGAAGTCACAGAATGGAGGTGTGTGCAGTCAGAATGGAGGTGTGTAGTCATAGATTGGAGGTGGGTGAAGTCATAGAAAGGAGGTGTAGGAAGTCAGGGAATGGAGGAGTGTGAAGTCATAGAGTGCATGTGAGTGAAATCACAGATTCGAGGTCTGTGAACTCATAGAATAGAGGTGTGTGAAGCCAGAATGGAGGTGTATGAAGTCATAGAATGGAGGTGTGTGAAGTCAGAATAGAGGTGTGTGAAGTCATAGAATGGAGGTGTGTGAAGTCACAGAATGGAGGTGTGGGAAGTGACAGAATAGAGGTGTGTGACGTCACAGAATGGAGGTGTGTGAACTCAGAATGGAGGTGTGTAAAGGCACAGAATGGAGGTGTGTGAAGTCATAGAATGGAAGTGTGTGAAGTCATAAAATGGAGGTGTGTCAAGTCACAGAATGGACGGTTTGAAATCATAGAATGGAGGTGTGTGAAGCCACAGAATTGAGGTGTTTGAAGTCATATATTGGAGGTGTGTGAAGTCAAAATAGATGTGTGAAGTCATAGAATGGAGGTGTGTGAAATCATAGAATGAGGGTGTGTGAGGTCATAGAATGGAGGTTTGTGAAGTCACAGAATGGAGGTGTGTGAAATCATAGAAAGAAGGTGTGTGAAGTCATAGAATGGAAGTGTGTGAAGTCACAGAATGGAGGTGTGTGAAGTCACAGAATGGAGATGTGTGAAATCACAGAATAGATGTGTGTGAACTCAGAATGAAAGTGTGTGAAATCAGAGAATGGAGGTTTGTGAAGTCATAGAATGGAAGTGTGTGAAGTCATAGAATGGAAGTGTGTGAAGTCAGAATGGAGGTGTGTGAAGTCACAGAATGGAGGTTTGTGAAGCCATAGAATGGAGGTGTGTGAAGTCATAGAATGGATGTTTCTGAAGTAAGAATGAAGGTGTGTGAAGTCATAGAATGGAGGTGTGTGAAGTCATAGAATGGAGGTGTGTGAAGTCACAGAATGGAGGTGTGTGCAGTCAGAATGGAGGTGTGTAGTCATAGATTGGAGGTGGGTGAAGTCATAGAAAGAGGTGTGGGTAATCATAGAGTGCAGGTGAGTGAAGTCACAGATTCGAGGTCTGTGAAATCATGGAATGGAGGTGTGTGATGTCAGATTGGAGGTGTGTGAAGTCAAAGAATGTAGGTGTGTGAAGTCATTGAATGGAGGTGTGTGAAGACACAGAATGTAGGTGTGTGAAATCAGAAGAGAGGTGTGCGAAGTCATAGAATGGAGGTGTGTGAAGTCAGAATGGAGGTGTGTGAAGTCACCGAATGGAATTGTGTGAACTCAGAATGGAGGTGTGTGAAGTCACAGAATGGAGGTTTGCGAAGTCATAGAACGGAGGTGTGTGAAGTCATAGAATGGATGTTTCTGAAATAAGAATGAAGGTGTGTGAAGTCATAGAATGGAGGCATGTGAACTCATAGATTGGGGGTGTGTGAAGTCACAGAATGGAGGTGTGTGAAGTCAGAATGGAGGTGTGTAGTCATAGATTGGAGGTGGGTGAAGTCATAGAAAGGAGGTGTAGGAAGTCAGGGAATGGAGGAGTGTGAAGTCATAGAGTGCATGTGAGTGAAATCACAGATTCGAGGTCTGTGAACTCATAGAATAGAGGTGTGTGAAGTCAGAATGGAGGTGTGTGAAGTCATAGATGGAGTTGTGTGAAGTCATAGTATGGAGGTGTGTGAAATCATAGAATAGAGTTTTGTGAAGGCACAGAATCAAGCTGTGTGACGTCACAATGGAAGTGTGTGAAGTCAGAGAATGGAGGTGTGTGAAGTCACAGAATGGAGGTGTGAAGTCATAGAATGGAGGTGTGTGAAGTCACTGAATGGAGGTGTGTGAAGTCATAGAATGGAGGTGTGTGAAGTTATAGAATGGATGTTTGTAAAGTAAAAATGAAGGTGTGTGAAGTCATAGAATGGAGATGTGTGAAGTCAGAATGGAGGTGTGTGAAGTCACAGAATGGAGATGTGTGAAGTCAGAATGGAGGTGTGTGAACTCATGGAATGGTAGTGTGTGAAGTCACAGAATTGAGGTGTTTGAAGTCATATATAGGAGGTGTGTGAAGTCAAAATGGATGTGTGAAGTCATAGAATGGAGGTGTGTGAAATCATAGAATGAGGGTGTGTGAAGTCATAGAATGGAGGTGTGTGAAGTCACAGAATGGAGGTGTGTGCAGTCAGAATGGAGGTGTGTAGTCATAGATTGGAGGTGGGTGAAGTCATAGAAAGGAGGTGTAGGAAGTCAGGGAATGGAGGAGTGTGAAGTCATAGAGTGCATGTGAGTGAAATCACAGATTCGAGGTCTGTGAACTCATAGAATAGAGGTGTGTGAAGCCAGAATGGAGGTGTATGAAGTCATAGAATGGAGGTGTGTGAAGTCAGAATAGAGGTGTGTGAAGTCATAGAATGGAGGTGTGTGAAGTCACAGAATGGAGGTGTGGGAAGTGACAGAATAGAGGTGTGTGACGTCACAGAATGGAGGTGTGTGAACTCAGAATGGAGGTGTGTAAAGGCACAGAATGGAGGTGTGTGAAGTCATAGAATGGAAGTGTGTGAAGTCATAAAATGGAGGTGTGTCAAGTCACAGAATGGACGGTTTGAAATCATAGAATGGAGGTGTGTGAAGCCACAGAATTGAGGTGTTTGAAGTCATATATTGGAGGTGTGTGAAGTCAAAATAGATGTGTGAAGTCATAGAATGGAGGTGTGTGAAATCATAGAATGAGGGTGTGTGAGGTCATAGAATGGAGGTTTGTGAAGTCACAGAATGGAGGTGTGTGAAATCATAGAAAGAAGGTGTGTGAAGTCATAGAATGGAAGTGTGTGAAGTCACAGAATGGAGGTGTGTGAAGTCACAGAATGGAGATGTGTGAAATCACAGAATAGATGTGTGTGAACTCAGAATGAAAGTGTGTGAAATCAGAGAATGGAGGTTTGTGAAGTCATAGAATGGAAGTGTGTGAAGTCATAGAATGGAAGTGTGTGAAGTCAGAATGGAGGTGTGTGAAGTCACAGAATGGAGGTTTGTGAAGCCATAGAATGGAGGTGTGTGAAGTCATAGAATGGATGTTTCTGAAGTAAGAATGAAGGTGTGTGAAGTCATAGAATGGAGGTGTGTGAAGTCATAGAATGGAGGTGTGTGAAGTCACAGAATGGAGGTGTGTGAAGTCAGAATGGAGGTGTGTAGTCATAGATTGGAGGTGGCTGAAGTGATAGAAAGAGGTGTGGGTAGGCATAGAGTGCAGGTGAGTGAAGTCACAGATTCCAGGTCTGTGAAATCATAGAATGGAGGTGTGTGATGTCAGATTGGAGGTGTGTGAAGTCAAAGAATGTAGATGTGCGAAGTCATTGAATGGAGGTGTGTGAAGTCACAGAATGGAGGTGTCTGAAATCAGAAGAGAGGTGTGCGAAGTCATAGAATGGAGGTGTCTGAAGTCAGAATGGAGGTGTATGAAGTCATAGAATGGAGGTGTGTGAAGTCAGAATAGAGGTGTGTGAAGTCATAGAATGGAGGTGTGTGAAGTCACAGAATGGAGGTGTGGGAAGTGACAGTATAGAGGTGTGTGACGTCACAGAATGGAGATGTGTGAACACAGAATGGAGGTGTGTAAAGGCACAGAATGGAGGTGTGTGAAGTCATAGAATGGAAGTGTGTGAAGTCATAGAATGGAGCTGTGTGAAGTCACAGAATGGAGGTTATGAAGTCATACAATGGAGCTGTGTGAAGTCACAGAATTGAGGTGTTTGAAGTCATATATTGGAGGTGTGTGAAGTCAAAATGCATGTGTGAAGTCACAGAATGGAGGTTTGTGAAGTCATAGAATGGAGGTGTGTGAATGTTTCTGAAGTAAAAATGAAGGTGTGTGAAGTCATGGAATGGAGGTGTGTGAAGTCACTGAATGGAGGTGTGTGAAGTCAGGATGGAGGTGTGTAGTCATAGATTGGAGGTGGGTGAATTCATAGAAAGGAGGTGTGGGAAGTCATAGAATGGAGGAATGTGAAGTCATAGAGTGCATGTGAGTGAAATCACAGATTCGAGGTCTGTGAAGTCATAGAATGGAGGTGTGTGATGTCAGAATGGAGGTTTGCGAAGTCATAGAATAGAGTTGTGTGAAGTCAGAATGGAGGTGTGTGAAGTCATAGATGGAGTTGTGTGAAGTCATAGTATGTAGTTGTGTGAAATCATAGAATAGAGTTTTGTGAAGGCACAGAATGAAGCTGTGTGAATTCAGAATGGAGGTGTGTGAAGTCATAGAATGGAGGTGTGTGAAGTCAGAATGGAGGTGTGTGAACTCATAGAATGGAGGTGTGTGACGTCACAATGGAAGTGCGTGAAGTCATAGAATGGAGGTGTGTGAAGTCACAGAATGGAGGTGTGTGAAGTAATAGAATGGAGGTGTGTGAAGTCACTTAATGGACGTATGTGAAGTCATAGAATGGAGGTGTGTAAAGTTATAGAATGGATGTTTGTAAAGGAAAAAGGAAGGTGTGTGAAGTCATAGAATGGAGCTGTGTGAAGTCAGAATGGAGGTGTGTGAAGGCACAGAATGAAGGTGTGTCCACTCAGAATTTAGGTGTGTGAAGTCAAAGACTGGAAGTGTGTGAATTCATAGAATGGAGGTGTGTGAAGTCATAAAATGGAGGTGTGTGAAGTTATAGAATGGAGGTATGTGAAGTCACAGAATGGAGGTGTGTGAAGTCAGAATGGAAGTGTGTAGTCATAGATTGGAGGTGGGTGAATTCATAAAAAGGAGGTGTGGATAGTCATAGAATGGAGGAGTGGGAAGTCATAGAGTGAAGGTGAGTGAAGTCACAGATTCGAGGTCTGTGAAATCATAGAATGGAGGTTTGTGATGTCAGATTTGAGGCGTGTGAAGTCAAAGAATGTAGGTGTGTCAAGTCATTGAATGGAGGTGTGTGAAGTCACAGAAAGAAGGTGTGTGAAGTCAGAATGGAGGTGTGTGAAGTCATAGAATGGAGGTGTGTGAAGTCAGAATGGAGGTGTGCGAACTCATAGAATGGAGGTGTGTGACGTAACAATGGAAGAGTGTGAAGTCATAGAATGGAGGTGTGTGAAGTCACAGAATGGAGGTTTGTGAAGTCATAGAATGGAGGTATGTGAAGTCACAGAATGGAGGTGTGTAAAGTCATGGAATGGAGGTGGGTGAAGTTATAGAATGGATGTTTGTAAAGTAAGAATGAAGGTGTGTGAAGTCATAGAATGGAGGTCTGTGATGTCAAAGAATGGAGGTGTGTGAAGTCATAGAATGGAGGTGTGTGTAGTCAGAATGGAGGTGTGTCAAGTCACAGAATGGAGGTGTGTCAACTCAGAATTTAGGTGTGTGAAGTCAAAGAATGGAGGTGTGTGGAGTCATAGAATGGTGGTGGGTGAAGTCATAGAATGGAGCTGTGTGAAGTTATAGAATGGAGGTGTGTGAAGTCACAGAATGGAGGTGTGTGAAGTCAGAATGAAGGTTTGTAGTCATAGATTGGAGGTGGGTGAATTCATAGAAAGGAGGTGTGGGAAGTCATAGAATGGACGTGTGTGAAGTCACAGAATGGAGGTTTGTGAAGTCAGAGAATGGAGGTGTGTAAAGTCATAGATGGAGGTGTGTGAAGTCATAGTATGGAGATATGTGAAATCATAGAATGGAGTTTTGTGAAGTCACAGAATGGAGTTGTGTGAGTCAGAATTGATGTGTGTGAAGTCATGGAATGTCGATGTGTGAAGTCATAGAATGGAGTATTGTGAAGTCACCGAAGGGAGGTTTGTGAAGTCATAGAATGGAGGTATGAGAAATCAAATTAGAGGGGTGTGAAGTCGGAGAATGGAGGTGTGTGAAGTCATAGAATGGAGGTGGGTGAAGACATAGAATGGAGGTGTGTATTCAGATTGGAGGTTTGTGAAGTCATAGAATGGAGGTGTGTCAACTCAGAAAGGAGGTGTGTGAAGTCATAGAATGGAGGTGAGTGAAGTCATAGAATGGAGGTTTGTGAACTCATAGAATGGAGGTGTGTGAGGTCACAATGGAAGTTGGTGAAGTCATAGAATGGAGGTGTGTGAAGTCACAGAATGGAGGTGTGTGAAGTCATACAATGGAGGTGTGTGAAGTCAGAATGGAGGTGTGTGAAGTCACAGAATGGAGGTGTGTGAACTCAGAATGGAGGTGTGTGAAGTCATAGGTGGAGGTGTGTAAAGTCATAGTATGGAGATATGTGAAATCATAGAATGGAGTTTTGTGAAGTCACAGAATGGAGTTGTGTGAGTCAGAATTGAAGTGTGTGAAGTCATAGAATGTAGATGTGTGAAGTCATAGAATGGAGTATTGTGAAGTCACCGAAGTGAGGTTTGTGAAGTCATAAAATGGAGGAATGATAAATCAAATTAGAGGGGTGTGAAGTCGGAGAATGGAGGTGTGTGAAGTCATAGAATGGAGATGGTTGAAGTCATAGAATGGAGGTGGGTGAAGTCATAGAATGGAGGTGTGTGAAGTCACTGAATGGACTGGTTTAAAGTCATAGAATGGAGGTGTGTGAAGTCAGAGAATTGAGCTGTTTGAAGTCATATATTGGAGGTGTGTGAAGTCAAAATGGATGTGTGAAGTCATAGAATGTAGGTGTGTGAAGTCATAGAATGGAGGTGTGTGAAGTCACAGAATGGAGGTGTGTGAACTCAGAATGGAGGTGTGTGAAGTCACAGAATGGAGGTGTGTGAAGTCATAGAATGGAAGTGTGTGAAGTCATAGAATGGACGTGTGTGAAGTCAGAATGGAGGTGTGTTAAGTCACCGAATAGATTTTTGTGAACTCAGTATAGAGGTGTGTGAAGTCACAGAATGGAGGTTTCTGAAGTCATAGATGGAGGTGTGTGAGGTCATAGAATGGATGTTTCTGAAGTAAGAATGAAGGTGTGTGAAGTCATAGAATGGAGGTGTGTGAAGTCATTGAATGGAGGTGTGTGAAGTCACTGAATGGAATTGTGTGAAGTCAGAATGGAGGGGTGAAGTCATAGAATGATGGTTGGTGAAGTCATAGAAAGGAGGTGTGGGAAGTCATAGAATGGAGTAGTGTGAAGTCATAGAGTGGAGGTGAGTGAAGTCACAAATTCGAGGTCTGTGAAGTCATAGATTGGAGGTGTGTGATGTCAGAATGGAGGTGTGCGAAGTCATAGAATAGAGGTTTGTGAAGTCAGAATGGAGGTGTGTGAAGTCATAGAATGGAGGTGTGTGAACTCATAGAATGTCGGTGTGTGACGTCACAATTGAAGTGTGTGAAATCACAGAATGGAGTTGTGTGAATTTATACAATGGAAGTGTGTGAAGTCAGAATGGAATTTTGTGAAGTCACAGAATTGAGCTGTGTGAATTCAGAATGGAGGTGTGTGAAGTCATAGAATGGAGGTGTGTGAAGTCAGAATGGAGGAGTGTGAAATCATAGAATGGAGGTGTGTGAAGTCACAGAATGGACGTGTGTGAACTCATAGAATGGAGGTGTGTGAAGTCATAGAATGGGTGTTTGTGAAGTAAGAATGAAGGTGTGTGAAGTCATAGAATGGACGTGTGTGAAGTCACAGAATGGAGGTGTGGGAAGTCACAGATTGCAGGAGTGTGAAGTCACAGAATGGAGGTGTGTGAACCCAGAATGGAGGTGTGTAAAGTCACAGAATGGAGATGTGTGAAGTCATGGAATGGAAGTGTGATAAGTCATAGAATGGAGGTGTGTGAAGTCACAGAATGGACGGTATTAAGTCATAGAATGGAGGTGTGTGAAGTCACAGAATTGAGGTGTTTGAAGTCATATGTTGGAGGTGTGTGAAATCAACATGGATGTGTGAAGTCATAGAATGGAGGTGTGTGAAGTCACAGAATGGATGGTATGAAGTCATAGAATGGAGGTGTGTGAAGTCACAGAATTGAGGTGTTTGAAGTCATATATTGGAGGTGTGTGAAATCAAAATGGATGTATGAAGTCATAGAATGGAGTTGTGTGAAATCATAGAATGAGGGTGTGTGAGGTCATAGAATGGAGGTGTGTGAAGTCACAGATTGGAGGTGTGTGAAGTCATAGAATGGAGGTGTGTGAAGTCATAGAATGGAAGTGTGTGAAGTCACAGACTGGAGCTGTGTGATGTCACAGAATCGAGGTGTTAGAAGTCACAGAATGGAGGTGTGTGAACTCAGAATGGAGGTGTGTGAAGTCACAGAATGGAGGTGTGTGAAGTCATAGAATGGAAGTGTGTGAAGTCATAGAATGGAGGTGTGTGAAGTCAGAATGGAGGTGTGTGAAGTCAACGAATGGAGTTGTGTGAACTCAGAAAGGAGGTGTGTGAAGTCACAGAATGGAGGTTTGTGAAGTCATAGAATGGAGGTGTGTGAAGTCATAGAATGGATGTTTCTGAAGTAAGAATGAAGGTGTGTGAAGTCATAGAATGGAGGTATGTGAACTCATAGAATGGGGGTGTGTGAAGTCACAGAATGGAGGTGTGTGAAGTCAAAATGGAGGTGTGTAGTCATCGATTGGAGGTGGGTGAAGTCATAGAAAGGAGCTGTGGGATGTCATAGAATGGAGGAGTGTGAAGTCATACAGTGCATGTGAGTGAAATCACAGATTCGAGGTCTGTGAAGTCATAGAATGGAGGTGTGTGATGTCAGAATGGAGGTGTGTGAAGTCATAGAATAGAGGTGTGTGAAGTCAGAATGGAGGTGTGTGAAGTCACAGATGGAGTTGTCTGAAGTCATGGTATGGAGGTCTGTGAAATCATAGAATAGAGTTTTGTGAAGTCACAGAATGGAGCTGTGTGAAGTCAGAATGGAGGTGTGTGAACTCATAGAATGGAGGTGTGTGACGTCACAATGGAAGTGTGTGAAGTCATGGAATGGAGCTGTGTAAAGTCACAGAATGGAGGTGTGTGAAGTCATAGAATGGAGGTGTGCGAAGTCACTGAATGGTGGTGTGTGAAATCACAGAATGGAAGGTGTGTGAAATCACAGAATAGAGGTGTGTGAACTCAGAATGGAGTTGTGTGAAGTCAGAATGGAGGTGTGAAGTCATAGAATGGAGTTGGGTGAAGTCATAGAAAGGATGTGTGTGAAGTCATAGAATGGATGTGTGTGTAGTCATAGAATGGAGGTGTGTGAAGTTAGAATGGAGGTGTGTGAACTCATAGAATGGTAGTGTGTGTAGTCACAATGGAGGTGTGTGAAGTCATAGAATGGAGGTGTGTGAAGTCACAGAATGGACGTGTGTTAAGTCATAGAAAGGAGGTGTGTGAAGTCATAGAATGGAGGTGTGTGAAGTCAGAATGGAGGTGTGTGAAGTCACCGAATGGAGTTGTGTGAACTCAGAATGGAGGTGTGTGAAGTTACAGAATGGAGGTTTGTGAAGTCATAGAATGGAGGTGTGTGAAGTCATAGAATGGATGTTTCTGAAGTAAGAATAAAGGTGTGTGAAGTCATAGAATGGAGGTATGTGAACTCATAGAATGGGGGTGTGTGAAGTCACAGAATGGAGGTGTGTGATGTCAGAATGGAGGTGTGCGAAGTCATAGAATAGAGGTGTGTGTAGTCAGAATGGAGGTGTGTGAAGTCATAGATGGAGTTGTGTGAAGTCATAGAATGGAGGTGTGTGAATGTTTCTGAAGTAAAAATGAAGGTGTGTGAAGTCATGGAATGGAAGTGTGTGAATTCACAGAATGGAGGTGTGTGAAGTCAAAGAATGGAGGTGTGTGAAGTCATAGAATGGAGGTGTGTGAAGTCATAGAATGGAGGAGTGTGAAGTTATAGAGTGCAGGTGAGTGAAGTCACAGATTCGAGGTCTGTGAAGTGATAGAATGGAGGTGTGTGATGTCAGAATGGAGGTGTGCGAAGTCATAGAATAGAGGTGTGTGAAGTCAGAATGGAGGTGTGTGAAGTCATAGATGGAGTTGTGTGAAGTCATAGTATGGAGGTTTGTGAAATCATAGAATGGAGTTTTGTGAAGTCACAGAATGGAGCTGTGTGAATTCAGATTGGAGGTATGTGAAGTCATAGAATGGAGGTGTGTGAAGTTATAGAATGGAGGTGTGTGAAGTCACAGAATGGAGGTGTGTGAAGTCAGAACGGATGTGTGTAGTCATAGATTGGAGGTGGGTGAATTCATAGAAAGGAGGTGTGGGAAGTCATAGAATGGAGGAGTGTGAAGTCATAGAGTGCAGGTGAGTGATGTCACAGATTCGAGGTCTGTGAAATCATAGAATGGAGGTGTGTGATGTCAGATTGGAGGTGTGTGAAGTCAAAGAATGTAGGTGTGTGAAGTCATTGAATGGAGGTGTGTGTAGTCACAGAATGGAGGTGTGTGAAGTCAGAATGTAGGTGTTCGAAGTCATAGAATAGAGGTGTGTGAAGTCAGAATGGAGTTGTGTGAAGTCATAGAAGGGAGGTGTGTGAACTCATAAAATGGGGGTGTGTAACGTCACAACGGAAGTTTGTGAAGGCATAGAATAGAGGTGTGTGAAGTCACAGAATACAGGTGTGTGAAGTCATACAATGGAGATGTGTGAAGTCAGAATGGAGGTGTGTGAAGTCACAGAATGGAGATGTGGGAACTCAGAATGGAGGTGTGTGCAATCATAGATGGAGGTGTGTTAAGTCATAGTATGGAGATATGTGAAATCATAGAATGGAGTTTTGTGAAGTCACAGAATGGAGTTGTGTGAGTCAGAATTGAGGTGTGTGAAGTCACAGAATGTAGATGTGTGAAGTCATAGAATGGAGTATTGTGAAGTCACCGAAGGGAGGTTTGAGAAGTCATAGAATGGAGGTATGAGAAATCAAATTAGAGGGGTGTGAAGTCAGAAAATGGAGGTGTGTGAAGTCATAGAATGGAGGTGGGTGAAGTCATAGAATGGAGGTGTATGAAGTCATAGAATGGCGGTGTGTGAAGTCACTGAATGGACGGGTTTAAAGTCATAGAATGGAGGTGTGTGAAGTCAGAGAATTGAGCTGTTTGAAGTCAGATATTGGAGGTGTGTGAAGTCAAAATGGATGTGTGTTAAGTCACCGAATGGAGTTTTGTGAACTCAGTATGGAGGTGTGTGAAGTCACAGAATGGAGGTGTGTGTATTCATACAATGGAGGTGTGTGAAGTCAGAATGTAATTTTGTGAAGTCACAGAATTGAGCTGTGTGAATTCAGAATGGAGGTGTGTGAAGTCATAGAATGGAGGTGTGTGAAGTCAGAATGGCGGTGTGTGAACTCATAGAATGGAGGTGTGTGTAGTCACAATGGAGGTGTGTGAAGTCATAGAATGGAGGTGTGTGAAGTCACAGAATGGAGGTGTGTGAAGTCATAGAATGGAGGTGTGTGAAGTCATAGAATGGGTGTTTGTGAAGTAAGAATGAAGGTGTGTGAAGTCATAGAATGGAGGTGTGTGAAGTCACAGAATGGAGGTGTGGGAAGTCACAGATTGCAGGCGTGTGAAGTCACAGAATGGAGGTGTGTGAACCCAGAATGGAGGTGTGTAAAGTCACATAATGGAGGTGTGTGAAGTCATAGAATGGAAATATGTGAAGTCATAGAATGGAGGTGTGTGAAGTCACAGAATGGACGGTATGAAGTCATAGAATGGAGCTGTGTGAAGTCACAGAAATGAGGTGTTTGAAGTCATATGTTGGAGGTGAGTGAAATCAAAATGGATGTGTGAAGTCACAGAATGGAGGCGTGTGAAATCACAGAATGAGGGTGTGTGAGGTCATAGAGTGGAGGTGAGTGAAGTCACAGATTCGAGGTCTGTGAAGTCATAGATTGGAGGTGTGTGATGTCAGAATGGAGGTGTGCGAAGTCATAGAATAGAGGTTTGTGAAGTCAGAATGGAGGTGTGTGAAGTCATAGAATGGAGGTGTGTGAACTCATAGAATGGAGTTGTGTGACGTCACAATGGAAGTGTGTGAAGTCACAGAATGGAGGTGTGTGAATACATACAATGGAGGTGTTTGAAGTCAGAATGGAATTTTGTGAAGTCACAGAATTGAGCTGTGTGAATTCAGAATGGAGGTGTGTGAAGTCATAGAATGGAGGTGTGTGAAATCAGAATGGAGGTATTGAACTCATAGAATGGAGGTGTGTGTAGTCACAATTGAGGTGTTTGAAGTCATAGAATGGAGGTGTGTAAAGTCACAGAATGGAGGTGTATGAAGTCATAGAATGGAGGTGTGTGAAGTCATAGAATGGGTGTTTGTGAAGTAAGAATGAAGGTGTGTTAAGTCATAGAATGGAGGTGTGTGAAGACACAGAATGGAGGTGTGGGAAGTCACAGATTGCAGGAGTGTGAAGTCACAGAATGGAGGTGTGTGAACCCAGAATGGAGGTGTGTAAAGTCACAGAATGGAGGTGTGTGAAGTCATACAATGGAAGTGTGTGAAGTCATACAATGGAGGTGTATGATGTCACAGAATGGACGGTATGAAGTCATAGAATGGAGGTGTGTGAAGTCACAGAATTGAGGTGTTTGAAGTCATATACTGGAGGTGTGTAAAATCAAAATGGATGTGTGAAGTCATAGAATGGAGGTGTGTGAAATCATAGAATGAGGGTGTGTGAGGTCATAGAATGGAGGTGTGTGAAGTCACAGAATGGAGGTGTGTGAAGTCATAGAATGGAGGTGTGTGAAGTCACAGTTTGGAGCTGTGTGAAGTCACAGAATCGAGGTGTGAGAAGTCACAGAATGGAGGTGAGTGAACTCAGAATGGAGGTGTGTGAAGTCACAGTATGGAGGTGTATGAAGTCATAGAATGGAAGTGTGTGAAGTCATAGAATGGAGGTGTGTGAAGTCAGAATGGAGGTGTGTGAAGTCACCGAATGGAGTTGTGTGAACTCAGAATGGAGGTGTGTGAAGTCACAGAATGGAGGTTTGTGAAGTCATAGAATGGAGGTGTGTGAAGTCATAGAATGGATGTTTCTGAAGTAAGAATGAAGGTGTGTGAAGTCATAGAATGGAGGCATGTGAACTCATAGATTGGGGGTGTGTGAAGTCACAGAATGGAGGTGTGTGAAGTCAGAATGGAGGTGTGTAGTCATAAATTGGAGGTGGGTAAAGTCATAGAAAGGAGGTGTGGGAAGTCAGGGAATGGAGGAATGTGAAGTCATAGAGTGCATGTGAGTGAAATCACACATTCGAGGTCTGTGAACTCATAGAATGGAGGTGTGTGATGTCAGTATGGAGGTGTGCGAAGTCATAGAATAGAGGTGTGTGAAGTCAGAATGGAGGTGTGTGAAGTCATAGATGGAGTTGTGTGAAGTCATAGTATGGAGGTGTGTGAAATCATAGAATAGAATTAGGAAGGCACAGAATGAAGCTGTGTGAATTCAGAATGGAGGTGTGTGAAGTCATAGAATGGAGGTGTGTGAAGTCAGAATGGAGGTGTTGAACTCATAGAATGGAGGTGTGTGTAGTCACAATTGAGGTGTTTGAAGTCATAGAATGGAGGTGTGTGAAGTCACAGAATGGAGGTGTGTGAAGTCATAGAATGGAGGTGTGTGAAGTCACTTAATTGACGTATGTGAAGTCATAGAATGGAGGTGTGTAAAGTTATAGAATGGATGTTTGTAAAGGAAAAAGGAAGGTGTGTGAAGTCATAGAATGGAGCTGTGTGAAGTCAGAATGGAGGTGTGTGAAGGCACAGAATGAAGGTGTGTCCACTCAGAATTTAGGTGTGTGAAGTCAAAGACTGGAGGTGTGTGAATTCATAGAATGGAGGTGTGTGAAGTCATAAAATGGAGGTGTGTGAAGTTATAGAATGGAGGTATGTGAAGTCACAGAATGGAGGTGTGTGAAGTCAGAATGGAAGTGTGTAGTCATAGATTGGAGGTGGGTGAATTCATAAAAAGGAGGTGTGGATAGTCATAGAATGGAGGAGTGGGAAGTCATAGAGTGAAGGTGAGTGAAGTCACAGATTCGAGGTCTGTGAAATCATAGAATGGAGGTTTGTGATGTCAGATTTGAGGCGTGTGAAGTCAAAGAATGTAGGTGTGTCAAGTCATTGAATGGAGGTGTGTGAAGTCACAGAAAGAAGGTGTGTGAAGTCAGAATGGAGGTGTGTGAAGTCATAGAATGGAGGTGTGTGAAGTCAGAATGGAGGTGTGCGAACTCATAGAATGGAGGTGTGTGACGTAACAATGGAAGAGTGTGAAGTCATAGAATGGAGGTGTGTGAAGTCACAGAATGGAGGTTTGTGAAGTCATAGAATGGAGGTATGTGAAGTCACAGAATGGAGGTGTGTAAAGTCATGGAATGGAGGTGGGTGAAGTTATAGAATGGATGTTTGTAAAGTAAGAATGAAGGTGTGTGAAGTCATAGAATGGAGGTCTGTGATGTCAAAGAATGGAGGTGTGTGAAGTCATAGAATGGAGGTGTGTGTAGTCAGAATGGAGGTGTGTCAAGTCACAGAATGGAGGTGTGTCAACTCAGAATTTAGGTGTGTGAAGTCAAAGAATGGAGGTGTGTGGAGTCATAGAATGGTGGTGGGTGAAGTCATAGAATGGAGCTGTGTGAAGTTATAGAATGGAGGTGTGTGAAGTCACAGAATGGAGGTGTGTGAAGTCAGAATGAAGGTTTGTAGTCATAGATTGGAGGTGGGTGAATTCATAGAAAGGAGGTGTGGGAAGTCATAGAATGGACGTGTGTGAAGTCACAGAATGGAGGTTTGTGAAGTCAGAGAATGGAGGTGTGTAAAGTCATAGATGGAGGTGTGTGAAGTCATAGTATGGAGATATGTGAAATCATAGAATGGAGTTTTGTGAAGTCACAGAATGGAGTTGTGTGAGTCAGAATTGATGTGTGTGAAGTCATGGAATGTCGATGTGTGAAGTCATAGAATGGAGTATTGTGAAGTCACCGAAGGGAGGTTTGTGAAGTCATAGAATGGAGGTATGAGAAATCAAATTAGAGGGGTGTGAAGTCGGAGAATGGAGGTGTGTGAAGTCATAGAATGGAGGTGGGTGAAGACATAGAATGGAGGTGTGTATTCAGATTGGAGGTTTGTGAAGTCATAGAATGGAGGTGTGTCAACTCAGAAAGGAGGTGTGTGAAGTCATAGAATGGAGGTGAGTGAAGTCATAGAATGGAGGTTTGTGAACTCATAGAATGGAGGTGTGTGAGGTCACAATGGAAGTTGGTGAAGTCATAGAATGGAGGTGTGTGAAGTCACAGAATGGAGGTGTGTGAAGTCATACAATGGAGGTGTGTGAAGTCAGAATGGAGGTGTGTGAAGTCACAGAATGGAGGTGTGTGAACTCAGAATGGAGGTGTGTGAAGTCATAGGTGGAGGTGTGTAAAGTCATAGTATGGAGATATGTGAAATCATAGAATGGAGTTTTGTGAAGTCACAGAATGGAGTTGTGTGAGTCAGAATTGAAGTGTGTGAAGTCATAGAATGTAGATGTGTGAAGTCATAGAATGGAGTATTGTGAAGTCACCGAAGTGAGGTTTGTGAAGTCATAAAATGGAGGAATGATAAATCAAATTAGAGGGGTGTGAAGTCGGAGAATGGAGGTGTGTGAAGTCATAGAATGGAGATGGTTGAAGTCATAGAATGGAGGTGGGTGAAGTCATAGAATGGAGGTGTGTGAAGTCACTGAATGGACGGGTTTAAAGTCATAGAATGGAGGTGTGTGAAGTCAGAGAATTGAGCTGTTTGAAGTCATATATTGGAGGTGTGTGAAGTCAAAATGGATGTGTGAAGTCATAGAATGTAGGTGTGTGAAGTCATAGAATGGAGGTGTGTGAAGTCACAGAATGGAGGTGTGTGAACTCAGAATGGAGGTGTGTGAAGTCACAGAATGGAGGTGTGTGAAGTCATAGAATGGAAGTGTGTGAAGTCATAGAATGGACGTGTGTGAAGTCAGAATGGAGGTGTGTTAAGTCACCGAATAGATTTTTGTGAACTCAGTATAGAGGTGTGTGAAGTCACAGAATGGAGGTTTCTGAAGTCATAGATGGAGGTGTGTGAGGTCATAGAATGGATGTTTCTGAAGTAAGAATGAAGGTGTGTGAAGTCATAGAATGGAGGTGTGTGAAGTCATTGAATGGAGGTGTGTGAAGTCACTGAATGGAATTGTGTGAAGTCAGAATGGAGGGGTGAAGTCATAGAATGATGGTTGGTGAAGTCATAGAAAGGAGGTGTGGGAAGTCATAGAATGGAGTAGTGTGAAGTCATAGAGTGGAGGTGAGTGAAGTCACAAATTCGAGGTCTGTGAAGTCATAGATTGGAGGTGTGTGATGTCAGAATGGAGGTGTGCGAAGTCATAGAATAGAGGTTTGTGAAGTCAGAATGGAGGTGTGTGAAGTCATAGAATGGAGGTGTGTGAACTCATAGAATGTCGGTGTGTGACGTCACAATTGAAGTGTGTGAAATCACAGAATGGAGTTGTGTGAATTTATACAATGGAAGTGTGTGAAGTCAGAATGGAATTTGTGAAGTCACAGAATTGAGCTGTGTGAATTCAGAATGGAGGTGTGTGAAGTCATAGAATGGAGGTGTGTGAAGTCAGAATGGAGGAGTGTGAAATCATAGAATGGAGGTGTGTGAAGTCACAGAATGGACGTGTGTGAACTCATAGAATGGAGGTGTGTGAAGTCATAGAATGGGTGTTGTGAAGTAGAATGAAGGTGTGTGAAGTCATAGAATGGACGTGTGTGAAGTCACAGAATGGAGGTGTGGGAAGTCACAGATTGCAGGAGTGTGAAGTCACAGAATGGAGGTGTGTGAACCCAGAATGGAGGTGTGTAAAGTCACAGAATGGAGATGTGTGAAGTCATGGAATGGAAGTGTGATAAGTCATAGAATGGAGGTGTGTGAAGTCACAGAATGGACGGTATTAAGTCATAGAATGGAGGTGTGTGAAGTCACAGAATTGAGGTGTTTGAAGTCATATGTTGGAGGTGTGTGAAATCAACATGGATGTGTGAAGTCATAGAATGGAGGTGTGTGAAGTCACAGAATGGATGGTATGAAGTCATAGAATGGAGGTGTGTGAAGTCACAGAATTGAGGTGTTTGAAGTCATATTGGAGGTGTGTGAAATCAAAATGGATGTATGAAGTCATAGAATGGAGGTTGTGTGAAATCATAGAATGAGGGTGTGTGAGGTCATAGAATGGAGGTGTGTGAAGTCACAGATTGGAGGTGTGTGAAGTCATAGAATGGAGGTGTGTGAAGTCATAGAATGGAAGTGTGTGAAGTCACAGACTGGAGCTGTGTGATGTCACAGAATCGAGGTGTTAGAAGTCACAGAATGGAGGTGTGTGAACTCAGAATGGAGGTGTGTGAGTCACAGAATGGAGGTGTGTGAAGTCATAGAATGGAAGTGTGTGAAGTCATAGAATGGAGGTGTGTGAAGTCAGAATGGAGGTGTGTGAAGTCAACGAATGGAGTTGTGTGAACTCAGAAAGGAGGTGTGTGAAGTCACAGAATGGAGGTTTGTGAAGTCATAGAATGGAGGTGTGTGAAGTCATAGAATGGATGTTTCTGAAGTAAGAATGAAGGTGTGTGAAGTCATAGAATGGAGGTATGTGAACTCATAGAAGGGGGTGTGTGAAGTCACAGAATGGAGGTGTGTGAAGTCAAAATGGAGGTGTGTAGTCATCGATTGGAGGTGGGTGAAGTCATAGAAAGGAGCTGTGGGATGTCATAGAATGGAGGAGTGTGAAGTCATACAGTGCATGTGAGTGAAATCACAGATTCGAGGTCTGTGAAGTCATAGAATGGAGGTGTGTGATGTCAGAATGGAGGTGTGTGAAGTCATAGATAGAGGTGTGTGAAGTCAGAATGGAGGTGTGTGAAGTCACAGATGGAGTTGTCTGAAGTCATGGTATGGAGGTCTGTGAAATCATAGAATAGAGTTTTGTGAAGTCACGAATGGAGCTGTGTGAAGTCAGAATGGAGGTGTGTGAACTCATAGATGGAGGTGTGTGACGTCACAATGGAAGTGTGTGAAGTCATGGAATGGAGCTGTGTAAAGTCACAGAATGGAGGTGTGTGAAGTCATTAGAATGGAGGTGTGCGAAGTCACTGAATGGTGGTGTGTGAAATCACAGAATGGAAGGTGTGTGAAATCACAGAATAGAGGTGTGTGAACTCAGAATGGAGTTGTGTGAAGTCAGAATGGAGTGTGAAGTCATAGAATGGAGTGGGTGAAGTCATAGAAAGGATGTGTGTGAAGTCATAGAATGGATGTGTGTGTAGTCATAGAATGGAGGTGTGTGAAGTTAGAATGGAGGTGTGTGAACTCATAGAATGGTAGTGTGTGTAGTCACAATGGAGGTGTGTGAAGTCATAGAATGGAGGTGTGTGAAGTCACAGAATGGACGTGTGTTAAGTCATAGAATGGAGGTGTGTGAAGTCATAGAATGGAGGTGTGTGAGTCAGAATGGAGTGTGTGAAGTCACCGAATGGAGTTGTGTGAACTCAGAATGGAGGTGTGTGAAGTTACAGAATGGAGGTTTGTGAAGTCATAGAATGGAGGTGTGTGAAGTCATAGAATGGATGTTTCTGAAGTAAGAATAAGGTGTGTGAAGTCATAGAATGGAGGTATGTGAACTCATAGAATGGGGGTGTAGAATGGGGGTGTGTGAAGTCACAGAATGGAGGTGTGTGATGTCAGAATGGAGGTGTGCGAAGTCATAGAATAGAGGTGTGTGTAGTCAGAATGGAGGTGTGTGAAGTCATAGATGGAGTTGTGTGAAGTCATAGAATGGAGGTGTGTGAATGTTTCTGAAGTAAAAATGAAGGTGTGTGAAGTCATGGAATGGAAGTGTGTGAATTCACAGAATGGAGGTGTGTGAAGTCAAAGAATGGAGGTGTGTGAAGTCATAGAATGGAGGTGTGTGAAGTCATAGAATGGAGGAGTGTGAAGTTATAGAGTGCAGGTGAGTGAAGTCACAGATTCGAGGTCTGTGAAGTGATAGAATGGAGGTGTGTGATGTCAGAATGGAGGTGTGCGAAGTCATAGAATAGAGGTGTGTGAAGTCAGAATGGAGGTGTGTGAAGTCATAGATGGAGTTGT
>JANJXV010001843.1:0-70146 GCA_024803745.1 Megascapheus bottae | reverse complement strand
GGGTCAGGGTTAGAGGTTAGAGTTAGGGTTAGTGTTAAGCTTAGCGTTAGGTTTGGGCTTGGAGTTAAGCTTAGGGTTACGGTCAGGGTAAGGGTAAGTGTTAGGGTTAGGGTAAGTGTAAGGGTTAGGGTTAGCGTTACGGTTAGGGTTAAGGGTTAGGATTAGGGTTAGGGTAAGGATTAAGGTTAGGGTTAGTGTTAGGGTAAGGGTTAGTGTTAGGGTTAGGGTTAGGGTTAGCATTGAGGTTATGGTTAGTGTTAGGGTAAGGGTAAGGATAAGGGTTAGGGTTAGGGTTAGGGTTAGGGTTAGGGGTTAGAGTTAGGGATTGGGTTAGGGTTAGGGTTAGGGTTAGGTTTAGGGTTAGGGTTAGGGTTAGAGTAAGGGTTAGGTTTGGGGTTAGGGTTAGGGTTAGAGTTAGGGTTAAGGTGAGGGTTAGGGTTAGGGTGAGGTTTAGGGTAAGGGTTAGGGTTAGGGTTAGGGTAAGGGTAAGGGTTAGGTTAGGGTTAGGTAAGGGTTAGGGTTAGGTTTAGGGTAATTGTAAGGTTTAGGGTTATGGGTAGGGTTAGGGTTAGGGTAAGGGTAAGTCTAGGGTTAGGTTTAGGATTAGAGTTAAGGTAAGGGTAAGGGGTAGGGTTAAGGTTAGGTTATAGTTAGCGTACGGGTTAGGGTTAGGATTAGGGTTAGGGTTAAGGTGAGGGCTTGGGCTAGGGTTAGGTTAGGGTTAGAGTAAGGGTTAGGGTTAGGTTTAGGGTAAGAGTAAGGTTTAAGTTTAGAGTTAGGGTTAGGGTTAGGGTAACGGTAAGGTCTAGGCTTAGGTTTAGGCTTAGGGTTAGGGTTAAGGTTAGGGTTAGGGTTAGGGTTAGGGTTATGGTAAGGGTAAGGGTTAGGTTTAGGGTTAGGTTAGGGTGAGGGTAAGGGTTAGGGTTACGGTTAGGTTTAGGGTAAGGGGTTAGGGTTAGGGATAGCGCTAGGTTTAGGTTTAGGGTTAGGGTTAGGGTAAGGGTAAGGGTTACGGTTAGGGTTAGGGTTAGCTTTAGGTTTAGGGTTATGGTTAGTGTTCGGGTTAGGGTTAGGGAAAGGGTTAGGGTTAGGGTAAGGTTTAGGGTTAGGTTTAGCATTAGGATTAGGGTTAGACTTAGGGTTAGGGTTAAGGTAAGGGTAAGGGTTAGGGTTAGGGTTAGGTTTTGGGTTAGGGGTTAGGGTAAGGGTTAGGGTTAGGGTAAGGGTTAGGGTTTCAGTTAGGGTTAGGGTAAGGGTAGTGTTAGTGTTAGGGTTAGGGTTATGGTTAGGGTTAGGTTTAGGGTAAGAGTAAGGGTTAGGGTTAGGGTTTGTGTTAGGGTTAGGGTTAGGGTAAGGGTAAGTGTTAGGGTTAGGGTTAGGGTTAGGATAAGGGTAAGTGTTAGGATTATGTTTAGGTTTAGGGTTAGGGGTTACGGTTAGGGTTAGGGTTAGAGTTAGGGTTAGGGGAAGCTTAGGGTTAGAGTCAGGGTTAGGGTTAGGGTAAGGGTAAGTTTTACATTTAGGTTTATGCTTAGGGTTAGGGTTAGGGTTAGGGTTAGGGTTAGGGTTAGGGTAAGGGTAAGTGTTAGGTTTAGGGTTAGGGTTAGGGTTACAGTAATGGTATGGGTTAGCGTTAGGGTTAGGGTTAGGGTTAGGGAAAGGGTAAGGGTTAGGGTTAGGGTTAGGTGTTAGGGTTAGAGTTAGTGGAAGGTTTAAGGTTAGGGTAAGGGAAAGGGTAGGGTTAGGGTTAGGGTTAGGTTTAGAGCTAGATTAGGTTTAGGTTCAGAGTTAGGGTTAGGGTTAGGTTTAGGGCTAGGATTAGAGTAAGGGAAAGTGTTAGGGTTACGGTTAGGGTTAGGGTTAAGGTTAGGGTTAGGGTTAGGGTTAGGGTTAGGGAAATGTTTAGGTTTAGTGTTAGGGTTAGCATTACCGTTAGTGTTAGGGTTAGGGTAAGGGAAAGGGTTAGGGTTAATGTTAGGTTTAGGGTTAGGTTTGGGGTTAAGATTAGGTTTAGGGTTAAGTAAGGGTAAGGGTTAGGGTTAGGTTTAGGATTAGGTCTAGGGTTAGGGGTTAGGGTTAGGGTTAGGGTTAGGGTAAGGGTTAGGGTTAGGGTTAGGGTTAGTGTAAGGGTAAGTGTTAGGGTTAGAGTTAAGGTTAGGGTTAGGATAAGGGTAAGGGTAAGGGTAAGGGTTAGGGTTAGGTTCAGGGTTAGGTTTAGAGTTAGGGTTAGGGTTAGGTTTAGGGTTAGGGTTAGGGTAAGGGAAAGGGCTAGGGTTAGGGTTAGGGTTAGAGTTAGGGTTAGGGTTAGGGTTAGGGTTAGGGTTAGGGTTAGGGTAAGGGTAAGGGTTAGGGTTAGGTTTAGGGTTGGGGTTAAGTTTAGGGTTAGGTTTAGGGTAAGGGTAAGGGTTAGGGTTGGGTTTAGGGTCAGCGTTAGGGTTAGGGTTAGTGTTAGTGGTTACGGTTAGGCTTAGGGTTAGGTTAAGGGTTAGGGTTAGGGTTAGGGTAAGGGTTAAGTTTAGGCTTAGGGGTTAGGTTTAGGATTAGGGTTAGACTAAGGGTAAGTGTTAGAGTTTGGGTTAGGGTTAGGGTAAGGATAAGGGTTAGGGTTATGGTTAGGGTTAGGTTTAGGGTTAGGGTTAGTGTAAGGTTAAGTGTTAGGGTTATGGTTAGGGTAAGACTAAGGGTAAGGGTTAGGGTTAGGCTTAGGGTTAGGGTTAGGTTTAGAGTTAGGGTTAGGGTTAGGTTTAGGGTTAGGGTTAGAGTAAGGGTAAGGGTTAGGGTTAAGGTTAGGGTTAGGGTTAGGGTTAGGATTAGAGTACGGGTAAGGGTTAGGTTTAGGTTTAGGTTCAGAGTTAGGGTTAGGGTTAGGGTTAGGGTTAGTGTTAAGGTTAGGGTTAGGGTTAGGGTAAGTGTAAGGGTTAGGGTTCGGGTTAGGGTTAGGGTTTAGGGTTAGGGTCAGGGTTATTGTAATAGTAAGGGAAAGGTTTAGGGTTAGGGTTAGGGTTAGGGTTAGGGTTAAGTTAAGTGTAAGGGTTAGGGTTAAGGTTAGTGTTAGAGTTAGGGTTAGGTTTACGGTAAGGGTAAGTTTTAAGGTTAGGGTTAGGGTTAGGGTTAGCGTTAGGGTAAGGGTAAAGATTAGGGTTAGGGTTACGGTTAGTGTTAGGGGTTAGATTTAGGGTTAGGGTTAGGGTTAGTGATAGGGTTAGGTTTCAGGTTAGGGGTATGGTTAGGGTTAGGGTAAGGGTTAGGGTTAGAGTAAGGGAAAGGGTAAGGGTTGTGGTTAGTGTTAGGGTTAGGGTAAGGGTTAGGGTTAGGGTTAGGGTTAGGGCAAGGATTAGGGTTAGGGTTAGTGTTAGGGTTAGGGTTAGGGTTAGGGTGAGCATTCAGGTTAGGGTTAGGTTTAGGGTTAGGGGTTAGAATTAGGGTTAGTGTTAGGGTTAGGGTTAGGGTTAGGCATAGGGTTAAGGTTAGGGTTATGGTTAGGGTAAGGGTAAGTTTTAGGGTTAGGGTAAGGGTAAGCGTTAGGGTTAGGGTTAGGGTTAAGGTTAGGGTTACGGTTAGGGTTAGGGGTTATGGTTAGGGTTAGGCTTAGGTTTAGGGTTAGGGTTAGGGTAAGTGGAAGGGTTAGGGTTAGGTTTAGGGTTAGGTTTAGGGTTAGCGTTAGGGTAAGGGTAAGTGTTAGTGTTAGGCTTAGGGTTAGGTTTAGCATTATGGTTAGGGTAAGGGTTAGGGTTAGGATTAGGGTGAGGTTTAGGGTAGGGTGAATGTTAGGGTTAGTGTTAGAGTTAGAGTTAGGGTTAGGGTAAGGGTAAGGGTTAGGGTTAGGGTTAGGGTTAGGTTTAGGGTTAGGTTAAGAATTAGGGTTAGGGTTAGGGTAAGGGTTAGGTTTAGGGTTAGGGTTAGTGTTATCATTAAGGTTAGGGTTAGAGTTAGGGTAAGGGTAATGGTTAGGGTTATTGTTAGGGTGAGGGTTAGGTTTGGGGGTTAGGGTTAGGGTTAGGTTTAGGGATAGGTTTAGGGTTAGAGTTAGGGTACGGGTAAGGGTTAGGGTTAGGGTTAGGGTTAGGTTTAGGGTTAGGGTTAGGTTTAGGGTAAGGGTTAGGGTTAGGGTTAGGGTTAAGTTTAGAGTTAGGGTTAGGGTAAGGGTAAGTTCTAGGGTTAGGGTTAGGGTTAGGTTTAGGGTGAGGGTAAGGGTAAGGGTAAGTGTTAGGGTTAGGTTTAGGGTAAGGGTTAGGGTTAGGTTTAGGGTAAGGGTTAAGGTGAGGGTTAGGGTTAGGGTAACGGTAAGGGTTAGGGTTAGGGTTAGGGTAAGGCTTAGGCTTAGGGTTAGGGTTAGGGTTAGGGTTAGCATTAAGGTTAAGGTTAGGTTAGCGTTAGGATTAGGGTTAGGGTTAGGGTTAGGTTAAGGGTAAGGGTAAGGGTTAGGGTTAGGGTTAGGTTTAGGGTTAGGGTTAGGGTTAGGGTTAGGGTAAGGGTAAGTGTTGGGGTTAGGGTTAGCGTTAGGTTTAGGTTTAGGGTTAGGATTAGGGAAAGGGTAAGGGTTAGGGTTAGTGTTAGGGTTAGGTTTAGGGTTAGGGTTAGGGTAAGGATTAGTGTTAGGTTTAGGGTAAGGGTTAGGGTTAGGGTTAGGGGTCGCATTAAGTTTGGGTTAGGGTTAGGGTAAGGGTAAGAGTTAGGGTTATTGTTAGGGTAAGGGTTGGTTTTGGGGGTTATGGTTATGGTTAGGGTTAGGGTTAGGGTTACGGATAGGTCTAGGGTTAGGGTTAGTGTAAGCGTCAGGTTTAGGGTAGGGTTAGGGTTAGGTTTATGGTTAGGGTTAGGGTTATGGTTAAGTTTACGGTTAGGGTTAGGGTAAGGGAAAGATTTAGGGTTAGGGTTAGTTCTAGGGTTAGAGAAAGGGTAACGGTTAGGGTAAGGTTTAGGGTTAGGGTTTGGGTTAGGGTTAGGGTAAGGCTTAGGGTTAGGGTTAGCGTTAGGGTAAGGGTTAAGGTTAGCATTAAGGTTAGGGTTATGGTTAGGGTAAGTGTAAGGGTTAGGTTTAGGGTTAGGTTAAGGATTAGGTTTAGGGTTAGGGTAAGTGTTAGGGTTAGGTTTAGAGTTAGGGTTAGGGTTAGGTTTAGGGTTAGGGTTACGGGAAGGGTAAGGGTTAGGTTTAGGATTAGGGTTTAGGTTAGGGTTAGGGTTAGGGTTAGGATTAGGTTTAGGTTTAGGTTTAGGGTTAGGGTTAGGGTTAGGGTAAGGGTAAGGATTAGGGTTAGGCTTAGGCTTAGGGTTAGGGTTAAGGTTAGGGTTAGGTTTAGGTTTAGGGTTAGGGTTAGGGTTAGGGAAAGGGTTAGGGTTAGGGTTAGTGTTAGGGTTAGGGTTAGGGTTAGGGTTAGAGTAAGGATTAGTGTTAGGGTTAGGGTAAGGGTTAGGGTTATTTTTAGGGTTAGCATTAAGTTTAGGGTTAGGGTTATGGTAAGGGTAAGGGTTAGGGTTATTGTTAGGGTAAGAGTTAGTTTTGGGGGTTAGGGTTAGGGATAGGTTTAGGGTTAGGGTTAGTGTAAGGCTAAGGGTTAGGGTTAGGTTTAGGTTTAGGGTTAGGGTTATGGTAAGGGTAATTGTTAGGGTTAGGGTTAGGTTTAGGGTTAGGGTTAAGGTTAGGTTTAGGGTTAGGGTAAGTGTTAGAATTAGGGTTAGGGTTAATTTTAGGTTTAGGGAAAGGGTAAGGGTGAGGGTAAGGTTTAGCGTTAGGGTTAGGGTTAGGGTAAGGTTTAGGGTTAGGGTTATGGTTAGGGTAAGGTAAGGGTTAGGGTTAGGGTTAGGGTTATAGTTAGCATTAAGTTTAGGGTTAGGGTTAGGGTTAGGGTAAGGGTAAGGGTTAGGGTTAGGGTTAGGGTAAGGATTAGGGTTATGGTTTGGGTTAGAGTAATGGTTAGGTTTAGGGTTCGATTTAGGGTTATCATTAAGTTTAGGGTTAGGGTTAGCGTTAGGGTTAGGATAAGTGTAAGGGTTAGGGTTAGGATTAGGGATAGGGGTTAGCGTTAGGGTTAGGGTAAGGGTAAGAGTAAGGCATAGGTTTAGGGTTAGGGTTAGTTGTTAGGGTTAGGGTTAGTGTAAGGTTTAGGGTTAGGGTTAGGTTTAGGGTAAGGCTTAGGTTTAGGGTTAGGGTTAACATTAAGGTTAGGGTTAGGGTTAGGGAAAGGGTTAGGGTTAGGGTTAGGGTTAGGGTAAGTGTAAGGGTTAGGGTTAGGGTTAGGTTTAGGTTTAGGGTTGGGGTTAAAGTTAGGGTTAGAGTTAGGGTAACGGTAAGGGTTAAGGTTAGGGTTAGGGTTAGGGTTGGCATTAAGGTTAGGGTTTGTGTTAGGGTTAGGTTTAGGGTAAGGTTAAGGGTTAGGGTTAGGGTTAAGATTACGTTTAGGGTTAGGGTTACGGTTAGGTTTCTTGTTAGGGTTAGGGTAAGGGTTTGGTTTAGGGTTAGGGTTAGGGTTAGGGTTAGGTTTAGGGTTAGGGTTAGGGTAAGGGGAAGGGGAAGTGTTAGGGTGAGTGTTAGGGTTAGGGTTAAGGTTAGGGTTAGTGTTAGGTTTAGGGTTAGGGTAAAGTTAAGGGTTAGGTTAAGGGTTAGGGTTAAGATTAGGGTTAGGTTTAGGTTTAGGGTTAGGGTTAGGGTAAGGGTTAGGTTTTGGGTTAGAGTTAGTATTAGGGTTAGAGTAAGGGTAAGGGTTAGGGTTAGGGTAAGGTTTAGGTTTAGGGTTGGGTTTAAGGTTAGGGTTAGGGTTAGGGTAAGGGTAAGGGTTAATGTTAGGGTTACGATTATGGTCAGGGTTAGGGTTACGGTTAGGGTAAGGGTGAGGTTTAGGGTTAGGGTTAGGGTTAGGGTTAGGGTTAGTTTTAGGGTTAGGGTTAGGGATAGCATTAAGGTTAAGGTTAGGGTTAGGGTTAGGGTAAGGTAAGGGTAAGTGTTAGGGTTAGGGTTACGGTTAGGGTTAGGGCTAAGGTTAGGGTTAGGATTAGGGTAAAGGTAAGGGTTAGGTTTAGGTTTAGGTTTAGGGTTAGGGAAAGGGTAAGGGTTAGGGTAGGGTTTAGGGTTAGGGTTAGGGTTAGGGTAAGGCTTAGGGTTAGGGTTAGGGTTAGGATAAGGGTTAGGGTTAGGGTTAAGGTTAGGGTTAGCATTAAGGTTAAGGTTAGGGTTAGGGTAAGGGTAAGGTTTAGGGTTAGGGTTAGGGTAAGGATTAGGGTTAGCATTAGGGTTAGAGTAAGGTTTATGGTTAGGGTTAGGGTTAGGGTTAGCATTAAGTTTAGGGTTAGGGTTATGGTAAGGGTAAGGGATAGGGTTAGGTTTAGGGTTAGGGTTAGCATTAAGGTTAGGGTTAGGGTTAGGGTTAGGGAAAGGGTTAGGTTTAGGGTTAGGGTGAGGGTAAGGGTTTGGGTTAGTGTTAGGTTTAGGTGTAGGTTTGGGTTTAAGGTTAGGGTTAGGGTTAGGGTAAGGGTAAGTGTTAGGTTTAGGGTTAGGGTTAGGGTAAGTGTTAGGGTTAGGGTTAGGGTTACGGTTAGGTTAAGGGTAAGGATTCGGGTTAGGGTTAGGGTTAGGTTTAGGTTTAGGTTTAGGGTTAGGGTTAGGGTAAGGTTAAGGTTTTGGTTTAGGTAAAGGGTTAAGGTTAGTCTTAGGGTTAGGGTTAGGGTTAGGATTAGGTTTAGGTTTAGGGTTAGGGTTAGATTTAGGGTAAGGGTAAGTGTTAGTGTTAGGCTTAGACTTAGGGTTAGGGTTAAGGTTAGGGTTAGGTTTAGGTTTAGTGTTAGGGTTAGGGATAGGGAAAGGGTAAGGTTTAGCGTTACTGTTAGGGTTAGGTTTAGGGTTAGGGTTAGGGTAAGGATTAGTGTTAGGGTTAGGGTAAGGGTTAGGGCTAGGTTTAGGGTTAGCATTAAGTTTGGGTTAGGGTTAGGGTAAGGGTGAGGGTTAGAGTTAGGGTTAGGGTTAACATTAAGGTCAGGGTTAGGGTTTGGGTAAGGGTAAGGGTTAGTGTTAGGTTTAGGGTAAGGATTAGGCTTAGTGTTAGGGTTAGGGTAATGTTAGAGTTAGGGTTAGGGTTAGCATTAAGGTCAGGGTTAGGTTAGGGTTAGGGTTAGGATTAGGTTTAGGGTCAGGGTAAGGTTTAGGATTAGGGTTAGGGTTAACGTTAGGGTTAGGGTTATTTTTAGGGTTAGGATTAGGGTGAGGTTTAGGTTTAGGGTTAGGTTTAGGGTAAGGTTAAGGGTTAGGGTTAGGCTTTGGCTTAGGGTGGGGGTTAAGGTTAGGGTTAGGTTTAGGGTTAGGGTTAGGGAAAGGTTAAGGGTTAGGGTTAGTGTTAGGGTTAGGGTTAGGGTTAGGATTAAGGTAAGTATTAGTGTTAGGGTTAGGGTAAGGGTTAGGGTTAGCATTAATTTTAGGGTTATGGTTAGGGTAAGGGTAAGGGTTAGGGTTAGTGTTAGGGTTACGTTTAGTGGTTAGGGTTAGGTTTAGGTTTAGGTTTAGGGTTAGGGTTAGCTTAAGCGTTATGGTTAGGGTAAGGGTTAGGGTTAGGGTTAGGTGAGGATTAGGGTAGGCTTAAGCTTAGGGTTAGTGTTAGTGTTAGGGTTAGGGTTAGGGTAAGGGTAAGGGTTAGGTTAGGGTTAGGGTTAAGGTTAGGGTTACGGTTAGGGTTTGGGGTTAGAATTAGGGTTAGGGTTAGGTTTAGGGTTAGGGTTAGGGTAAGTGGAAGGGTTAGGGTTAGGGTTAGGTTTAAGGTTAGTGTTAGGGTAAGGGTAAGGGTTAGTGTTAGGGTTAGGGTTAGGTTTAGCGTTATGGTTAGGGTAAGGGTTATGGTTAGGGTTAGGGTGAGGTTTAGGGTAGGGTTAACGTTAGGGTTAGTGTTAGAGTTAGGGTTAGGGTTAGGGTAAGGATAAGGGTTAGAGTTAGGGTTAGGGTAAGGGTAAGGATTAGGGGTAGGGTTAGGGTAAGGGTTAGGGTTAGGGTGAGGATTAGTGGTAGCATTAAGGTTAGGGTTAGGGTAAGGGTAATGGTTAGGGTTATTGTTAGGGTGAGGGTTATGTTTGGGGACGAGAGTTAGGGTGAGGTTTAGGGACAGGTTTAGTGTTAGGCTTAGGGTACGGGGAAGGGTTAGGGTTAGGTTTAAGGTTAGGTTTAGCATTAGGGTTAGGGTAAGGGTAAGGGTTAGGGTTAGGGTTAGGGTTAGGGTTAAGGTTGGGGTTAGGGATAGGGTAAGGTTAAGGGTTAGGGTTAGGGTTAGGGTTAGGTTTGGGGTGAGGGTAAGGGTAAGGGTAAGTGTTAGGGTTAGGGTTAGGTTAAGGGTGAGGGTTAGGGTTAGGGTAAGGGTTAGGTTTAGTTTTAGGTTTAGGTTTATGGTTTGGGTTAAACTTAGGGTTAGGGTTAGTGTAAGGGTAAGGGTTAGGGTTAGGGTTAGTGTTAGGCTAAGTTTTATGGTTAGGGTTAGGGTTAGGGTTAGGGGAAGGGTAAGGATTCGGGTTAGGGTTAGGCTTAGGGTTAGGTTTAGGGTTAGGATTAGGGAAAGGGTAAGGATTAGGGTTAGTGTTAGGTTAGGTTTAGGGTTAGGGTTAGGGTACGGAGTACTGTTAGGTTTAGGGTAAGGGTTAGGGTTAGGTTTAGGGTTAGCATTAAGTTTGGGTTAGGGTTAGGGTAAGGGTAAGGGTTAGGGTTAGGGTTAGGGTTAGGGTTATGGTTAGGGTTAGTTTTAGGGATAGGGTTAGGGTTAGTGTAAGCATCAGGGTTAGGGTTAGGGTTTAGTTTAGGTTTAGGGTTAGGGTTAGGGTAAGGGTTATGTTTAAGTTTAGGGTTAGGGTTAGGGTTAGGGTAAGGGTAAGGCTTAGGGTTAGGGTTAGGTTTAGGGTTAGGGAAAGGGTAAGGGTTAGGGTAAGGTTTAGGGTTAGGTGTTTGGGTTAGGGTTAGGGTAAGGCTTAGGGTTAGGGTTAGAGTTAGGGTTAGCATTAAATTTAGGGTTAATGTTAGGTTAAGGGTAAGGGTTAGGGTTAATGTTAGGGTTAGGATTAGGGTAAGACTTAGGGTTAGGTTTAGGGTTAGGGTAAGGGTTAGGGTTAGGGTTAGGGTTTGGGTTAGCATTAAGGTTAGGGTTAGGATTAGGGTAAGAGTAAGGGTTAGGGTTAGGGTTAGTGTTAAGGTTAGGGTTAGGTTAGCGTTAGGGTTAGGTTTAGGGTTAGGGTAAGGGTAAGGGTTAGGGTAAGGATCAGGGTTAGGGGTTAGGGTTAGTTTTAGAGTAAGGGTAAGGGTAGGGTTTAGGTTTAGGTTTTTGTTTAAGTGTTAGGTTTAGGGTTAGTGTAAGGCTTAGGGATAGGGTTGGGGTTAGGGTAAGTGTTACGGTTAGGGTTAGGGTTAGGGTTAGGGTTAGGGTTAGGAAAAGTGTTAGGGTTAGGGATAGGGTAAGAGTAAGGGTTAGGGTTAGGGATAGGTTTAGGTTTAGGGTTCAGGTTAAGTTTAGGGTTGGGGTTAGGGTAAGGGTAAGGGTTAGGGTTAGGTTTAGGGTTAGGGTAAGTGTTAGAGATAGGGATAGGGTTAGGGTTAGGGTTAGGCTAAGGGTAAGGATTCGGGTTAGGGTTAGGGTTAGGGTTAGGTTTAGGGTTAGGGTTACGGTAAGGGTAAGGGCTAGGTTTAGGATTATGGTTTAGGTTAGGGTTAGGGTTAGGGTTAGGATTAGGTTTAGGTTTAGGGTTAGCGTTAGGGTAAGGGTAAGGGTTAGGGTTAGGCTTAGGCTTAGGGTTAGGGTTAAGGTTAGGGTTAGGTTTAGGTTTAGGGTTAAGGTTAGGGTTAGCGAAAGGGTAAGGGTTAGGGTTAGTGTTAGGGTTAGGGTTAGGGTTAGGGTTAGGGTTAGAGTAAGGATTAGTGTCAGGGTTAGGGTAAGGGTTAGGGTTATTTTTAGGGTTAGCATTAAGTTTAGGATTAGGGTTATGGTAAGGGTAAGGGTTAGGGTTATTGTTAGGGTAAGGGTTAGTTTTGGGGGTTAGGGTTAGGGTTGGGTTAGGGTTAGGGATAAGTTTAGGGTTAGGGTTAGTGTAAGGCTAAGGGTTAGGGTTAGGGTTAGGTTTAGGGTTAGGGTTATGGTAAGGGTAAGTGTTAGGTTTAGGGTTAGGTTTAGGGTTAGGGTTAAGGTTAGGGTTAGGGTTAGGGTAAGGGTTATGGTTAGGGTTAGGGTTAGGGTTAGGTTTAGGGTTAGGGAATGGGTAAGGGTTTTGGTAAGGTTTAGGGTTAGGGTTAGGTTTAGGGTAAGGCTTAGGGTTAGGGTTATGGTTGGGGTAAGGGTTAGGGTTAGGGTTAGGGTTAGAGTTAGCATTAAGTTTAGGGTTAGGGTTAGGGTTAGAGTAAGGGTAAGGGTTAGGGTTAGGGTTAGGATAAGGATTAGGGTTATGGTTAGGGTTAGAGTAATGGTTAGGTTTAGGGTTAGAGTTAGGGTTAGCATTAAGTTTATGGTTAGGGTTAGGGTTAGGATAAGGGTAAGGGTTAGGGTTAGGATTAGGGATAGGGGTTAGCGTTAGGGTTAGGGTAAGGGTAAGAGTAAGTTTTAGGTTTAGAGTTAGGTGTTAGGGTTAGGGTTAGTGTAAGGCTTAGGGTTAGGGTTAGGTTTAGGGTAAGGGTTAGGTTTAGTGTTAGGGTTAACATTAAGGTTAGGGTTAGGGTTAGGGTTACGGAAAGGGTTAGGGTTAGGGTTAGTGTAAGGGTAAGGGTTAGGGTTAGGGTTAGGTTTAGGTTTAGGGTTGGGGTTAAGGTTTGGGTTAGGGTTAGGATAAGGGTAAGGGTTATGTTTAGGGTTAGGGTTAGGATTAGGTTTAAGGTTAGGGTTAGTGTTAAGGTTAGATTTAGGGTAAGGTTAAGGGTTAGGGTTAGGGTTAGGGTTAAGATTACGTTTAGGGTTAGGGTTACGGTTAGGTTTCGGGTTAGGGTTAGGGTAAGGGTTAGGTTTAGGTTTAGGGTTGGGGTTAGGGTTAGGTTTAGGGTTAGGGTTAGTGTAAGGGTAAGGGTTAGGGTTAGGGTGAGTGTTAGGGTTAGGGTTAAGGTTAGGGTTAGTGTTAGGGTTAGGGTTAGGGTAAAGTTAAGGGTTAGGGTAACTGTTAGGGTTAAGATTAGGGTTAGGGTTAGGTTTAGGGTTGGGGTTAGGGTAAGGGTTAGGTTTAGGGTTAGAGTAAGGGTAAGGGTTAAGGTTAGGGTTAGGTTTAGGTTTAGGGTTGGGTTTAAGGTTAGGGTTAGGGTTAGGGTAAGGGTAAGGGTTAATGTTAGGGTTACGGTTAGGGTCAGTGTTAGGGTTAGGGTTAGGGTTAGGGTAAGGGTGAGGGTTAGGGTTAGGGTTAGGGTTAATTTTAGGGTTAGTGTTAGGGTTAGGGTTAGGGATAGCATTAAGGTTAAGGTTAGGTTTAGGGTTAGGGTAAGGGTAAGGGTTAGGGTTACGGTTACGTTTAGGGCTAAGGTTAGGGTTAGGGTTAGGGTAACCGTTAGGGTTAGGGTTAGGTTTAGGGTTAGGGAAAGGGTAAGGGTTAGGGTACGGTTTAGGGTTAGGGTTAGGATTAGGGTAAGGCTTAGGGTTAGGTTTAGGGTTAGGGTAAAGGTTAGGGTTAGGGTTAGGGTTAGGGTTAGCATTAAGGTTAGGGTTAGGGTTAGGGTAAGGGTAAGGTTTAAGGTTAGGGTTAGGGTAAGGATTTGGGTTAGCTTTACGGTTAGAGTAAGGTTTAGGGTTAGGGTGAAGGTTAGCATTAAGTTTAGGGTTAGGGTTAGGGTAAGGGTAAGGGTTAGGGTTAGGTTTAGGGTTAGGGTTAGCATTAAGGTTATGGTTAGGATTAGGGTTAGGGAAAGGATTAGGTTTAGGCTTAGGGTAAGGGTAAGGGTTAGGGTTAGTGTTAGGTTTAGGTCTACGTTTGGGGTTAGGGTTAGGGTTAGGGTTAGGGTTAGCGTTAGGGGAAGGGTAAGGATTCGGGTTAGGGTTAGGCTTAGGGTTAGGTTTAGGGTTAGGATTAGGGAAAGGGTAAGGATTAGGGTTAGTGTTAGGTTAGATTTAGGGTTAGGGTTAGGGTAGGGAGTAGTGTTAGGTTTAGGGTAAGGGTTAGGGTTAGGTTTAGGGTTAGCATTAAGTTTGGGTTAGGGTTATGGTAAGGGTAAGGGTTAGGGTTATTGTTAGGGTAAGGGTTAGTTTTGGGGGTTATGGTTATGGTTAGGGTTTGTTTTAGGGATAGGTTTAGGGTTAGGGTTAGTGTAAGCGTCATGGTTAGGGTTAGGGTTAAGGTTAGGTTTAGGGTTAGGGTTAGGGTAAGGGTTATGTTTAAGTTTAGGGTTAGGGTTAGGGTTAGGGTAAGGGTAAGGCTTAGGGTTAGGGTTAGGTTTAGGGTTAGGGAAAGGGTAAGGGTTAGGGTAAGGTTTAGGGTTAGGTGTTTGGGTTAGGGTTAGGGTAAGGCTTAGGGTTAGGGTTAGGGTTAGGGTTAGCATTAAGTTTAGGTTTAATGTTAGCTTAAGGGTAAGGGTTAGGGTTAGTGTTAGGGTTAGGGTTAGGGGTTAGGGTTAGGGTTAGGATTAGGGTAAGACTTAGGGTTAGGTTTAGGGTTAGGGTAAGGGTTAGGGTTAGGGTTAGGGTTTGGGTTAGCATTAAGGTTAGGGTTAGGGTTAGGGTAAGAGTAAGGGTTAGGGTTAGGGTTAGTGTTAAGGTTACCGTTAGGTTAGCGTTAGGGTTAGGTTTAGGGTTAGGGTAAGGGTAAGGGTTAGGGTAAGGATCAGGGTTAGGGGTTAGGGTTAGTTTTAGAGTAAGGGTAAGGGTAGGGTTTAGGTTTAGGTTTTTGTTTAGGTGTTAGGGTTAGGGTTAGTGTAAGGCTTAGGGTTAGGGTTAGGGTTAGGGTAAGTGTTACGGTTAGGGTTAGGGTTAGGGTTAGGAAAAGGGTTAGGGTTAGGGATAGGGTAAGGGTAAGGGTTAGGGTTAGGAATAGGTTTAGGTTTAGGGTTCAGGTTAAGTTTAGGGTTGGGGTTAGGGTAAGGGTAAGGGTTAGGGTTAGGTTTAGGGTTAGGGTAAGTGTTAGAGTTAGGGATAGGGTTAGGGTTAGGGTTAGGGTAAGGGTAAGGATTCGGGTTAGGTTTAGGGTTAGGGTTAGGTTTAGGGTTAGGGTTAGGGTTAGGGTTAGGGTTAGGATTAGGTTTAGGGTTAGGGTTAGGGTAAGGGTAAGGGTTAGGGTTAGGCTTAGGCTTAGGGTTAGGGTTAAGGTTAGGGTTAGGTTTAGGTTTAGGGTTAGGGTTAGGGTTAGGGTTAGGGTTAGGGTTAGGGTTAGAGTAAGGATTAGTGTCAGGGTTAGGGTAAGGTTTAGGGTTATTTTTAGGGTTAGCATTAAGTTTAGGTTTAGGGTTATTGTAAGGGTAAGCGTTAGGGTTATTGTTAGGGTAAGGGTTAGTTTTGGGGGTTAGGGTTAGGGTTGGGTTAGGGTTAGGGATAAGTTTAGGGTTAGGGTTAGTGTAAGGCTAAGGGTTAGGGTTAGGGTTAGGTTTAGGGTTAGGATTATGGTAAGCGTAAGTGTTAGGTTTAGGGTTAGGTTTAGGGTTATGGTTAAGGTTAGGGTTAGGGTTAGGGTAAGGGTTATGGTTAGGATTAGGGTTAGGTTTAGGTTTAGGGTTAGGGTTAGGGTTAGGGTTAGGGTTAGAGTTAGGGTTAGGGTTAGGCTTAGGGTTAGGGTTATGGTTAGGGTAAGGTAAGGGTTAGGTTTAGGGTTAGAGTTAGCATTAAGTTTAGGGTTAGGGTTAGGGTTAGGGTAAGGGTAAGGGTAAGGGTTAGGGTTAGGGTTAGGATAAGGATTAGGGTTATGGTTAGGGTTAGAGTAATGGTTAGGTTTAGGGTTAGAGTTAGGGTTAGCATTAAGTTTAGGGTTAGGGTTAGGGTTAGGATAAGGGTTAGGGTTAGGGTTAGGATTAGGGATAGGGGTTAGCGTTAGGGTTAGGGTAAGGGTAAGAGTAAGTTTTAGGTTTAGAGTTAGATGTTAGGGTTAGGGTTAGTGTAAGGCTTAGGGTTAGAGTTAGGTTTAGGGTAAGGGTTAGGTTTAGGGTTAGGGTTAACATTAAGGTTAGGGTTAGGGTTAGGGTTAGGGAAAGGGTTAGGGTTAGGGTTAGGGTAAGGGTAAGGGTTAGGGTTAGGGTTAGTTTTGGTTTAGGGTTGGGGTTAAGGTTAGGGTTAGGGTTAGGATAAGGGTAAGGGTTATGTTTAGGGTTAGGGTTAGGATTAGGTTTAAGGTTAGGGTTAGTGTTAGGGTTAGATTTAGGGTAAGGTTAAGGGTTAGGGTTAGGTTTAGGGTTAAGATTACGTTTAGGGTTAGGGTTACGGTTAGGTTTCTGGTTAGGGTTAGGGTAAGGGTTAGGTTTAGGTTTAGGGTTAGGGTTAGGTTTAGGTTTAGGGTTAGGGTTAGTGTTAGGGTAAGGGTTAGGGTTAGGGTGAGTGTTAGGATTAGGGTTAAGGTTAGGGTTAGTATTAGGGTTAGGGTTAGGGTAAAGTTAAGGGTTAGGGTAAGGGTGAGGGTTAGGGTTAGGGTTAGTGTTAATTTTAGGGTTAGTGTTAGGGTTAGAGTTAGGGATAGCATTAAGGTTAAGGTTAGGTTTAGGGTTAGGGTAAGGGTAAGGGTAAGTGTTAGGGTTAGGGTTATGGTTACGTTTAGGGCTAAGGTTAGGGTTAGGGTTAGGGTAACGGTTAGGGTTAGGGTAAGGTTTAGGGTTAGGGAAAGGGTAAGGTTTAGGGTACGGTTTAGGGTTAGGGTTAGGGTTAGGGTAAGGCTTAGGATTAGGTTTAGGGTTAGGGGAAGGGTTAGGGTTAGGGTTAGGGTTAGCATTAAGGTTAGGGTTAGGGTTAGGGTAAGGGTAAGGTTTAAGGTTAGGGTTAGGGTAAGGATTAGGGTTAGCTTTAGGGTTAGAGTAAGGTTTAGGGTTAGGGTTAGGGTTAACATTAAGTTTAAGGTTAGGGTTAGGGTAAGGGTAAGGGTAAGGGTTAGGGTTAGGTTTAGGGTTAGGGTTAGCATTAAGGTTATGGTTAGGATTAGGGTTAGGGAAAGGGTTAGGTTTAGGCTTAGGGTAAGGGTAAGGGTTAGGGTTAGGGTTAGGGTTAGGTTTAGGGTAAGGGTTAGGTTTAGTGTTAGGGTTAACATTAAGGTTAGGGTTAGGGTTAGGGTTAGGGAAAGGGTTAGGGTTAGGGTTAGTGTAAGGGTAAGGGTTAGGGTTAGGGTTAGGTTTAGGTTTAGGGTTGGGGTTAAGGTTAGGGTTAGGGTTAGGATAAGGGTAAGGGTTATGTTTAGGGTTAGGGTTAGGATTAGGTTTAAGGTTAGGGTTAGTGTTAAGGTTAGATTTAGGGTAAGGTTAAGGTTTAGGGTTAGGGTTAGGGTTAAGATTACGTTTAGGGTTAGGGTTACGGTTAGGTTTCGGGTTAGGGTTAGGGTAAGGGTTAGGTTTAGGTTTAGGGTTGGGGTTAGGGTTAGGTTTAAGGTTACGGTTAGTGTAAGGGTAAGGGTTAGGGTTAGGGTGAGTGTTAGGGTTAGGGTTAAGGTTAGGGTTAGTGTTAGGGTTAGGGTTAGGGTAAAGTTAAGGGTTAGGGTAAGGGTTAGGGTTAAGATTAGGGTTAGGGTTAGGTTGAGGGTTAGGGTTAGGGTAAGGGTTAGGTTTAGGGTTAGAGTAAGGGTAAGGGTTAAGGTTAGGGTTAGGTTTAGGTTTAGGGTTGGGTTTAAGGTTAGTGTTACGGTTAGGGTAAGGGTAAGTGTTAATGTTAGGGTTACGGTTAGGGTCAGTGTTAGGGTTAGGGTTAGGGTTAGGGTAAGGGTGAGGGTTAGGGTTAGGGTTAGAGTTAATTTTAGGGTTAGTGTTAGGGTTAGGCTTAGGGATAGCATTAAGGTTAAGGTTAGTTTTAGGGTTAGGGTAAGGGTAAGGGTAAGTGTTAGGGTTAGGGTTATGGTTACGTTTAGGGCTAAGGTTAGGGTTAGGGTTAGGGTAACGGTTAGGGTTAGGGTTAGGTTTAGGGTTAGGGAAAGGGTAAGGGTTAGGGTACAGTTTAGGGTTAGGGTTAGGGTTAGGGTAAGGCTTAGGGTTAGGTTTAGGGTTAGGGTAAGGGTTAGGGTTAGGGTTAGCATTAAGGTTAGGGTTAGGGTTAGGGTAAGGGTAAGGTTTAAGTTTAGGGTTAGGGTAAGGATTAGGGTTAGCTTTAGGGTTAGAGTAAGGTTTAGGGTTAGGGTGAAGGTTAGCATTAAGTTTAGGGTTAGGGTTAGGGTAAGGGTAAGGGTTAGGGTTAGGTTTAGGGTTAGGATTAGCATTAAGGTTATGGTTAGGATTAGGGTTAGGGAAAGGGTTAGGTTTAGGCTTAGGGTAAGGGTAAGGGTTAGGGTTAGTGTTAGGTTTAGGTCTACGTTTGGGGTTAGGGTTAGGGTTTGGGTTAGGGTTAGGGGAAGGGGAAGGATTCGGGTTAGGGTTAGGCTTAGGGTTAGGTTTAGAGTTAGGATTAGGGAAAGGGTAAGGATTAGGGTTAGTGTTAGGTTAGGTTTAGGGTTAGGGTTAGGGTAGGGAGTAGTGTTAGGTTTAGGGTAAGGGTTAGGGTTAGGTTTAGGGTTAGCATTAAGTTTGGGTTAGGGTTATGGTAAGGGTAAGGGTTAGGGTTATTGTTAGGGTAAGGGTTAGTTTTGGGGGTTATGGTTATGGTTAGGGTTAGTTTTAGGGATAGGTTTAGGGTTAGGGTTAGTGTAAGCGTCATGGTTAGGGTTAGGGTTAAGGTTAGGTTTAGGGTTAGGGTTAGGGTAAGGGTTATGTTTAAGTTTAGGGTTAGGATTAGGGTTAGGGTAAGGGTAAGGCTTAGGGTTAGGGTTAGGTTTAGGGTTAGGGAAAGGGTAAGGGTTAGGGTAAGGTTTAGGATTAGGTGTTTGGGTTAGGGTTAGGGTAAGGCTTAGGGTTAGGGTTAGGGTTAGGGTTAGCATTAAGTTTAGGTTTAATGTTAGCTTAAGGGTAAGGGTTAGGGTTAGTGTTAGGGTTAGGGTTAGGGGTTAGGGTTAGGGTTAGGATTAGGGTAAGACTTAGGGTTAGGTTTAGGGTTAGGGTAAGGGTTAGGGTTAGGGTTAGGGTTTGGGTTAGCATTAAGGTTAGGGTTAGGGTTAGGGTAAGAGTAAGGGTTAGGGTTAGGGTTAGTGTTAAGGTTAGGGTTAGGTTAGCGTTAGGGTTAGGTTTAGGGTTAGGGTAAGGGTAAGGGATAGGGTAAGGATCAGGGTTAGGGGTTAGGGTTAGTTTTAGAGTAAGGGTAAGGGTAGGGTTTAGGTTTAGGTTTTTGTTTTGGTGTTAGGGTTAGGGTTAGTGTAAGGCTTAGGGTTAGGGTTAGGGTTAGGGTAAGTGTTACGGTTAGGTTTAGGGTTAGGGTTAGGGTTAGGAAAAGGGTTAGGGTTAGGGATAGGGTAAGGGTAAGGGTAAGGGTTAGGGTTAGGGTTAGGGATAGGTTTAGGTTTAGGGTTCAGGTTAAGTTTAGGGTTGGGGTTAGGGTAAGGGTAAGGGTTAGGGTTAGGTTTAGGGTTAGGGTAAGTGTTAGAGTTAGGGATAGGGTTAGGGTTAGGGTTAGGGTAAGGGTAAGGATTCGGGTTAGGGTTAGGGTTAGGGTTAGGTTTAGGGTTAGGGTTAGGGTTAGGGTTAGGGTTAGGATTAGGTTTAGGGTTAGGGTTAGGGTTAGGGTAAGGGTTAGGGTTAGGCTTAGACTTAGGGTTAGGGTTAAGGTTAGGGTTAGGTTTAGGTTTAGGGTTAGGGTTAGGGTTAGCGAAAGAGTAAGGGTTAGGGTTAGTGTTAGGGTTAGGGTTAGGGTTAGAGTAAGGATTAGTGTCAGGGTTAGGGTAAGGTTTAGGGTTATTTTTAGGGTTAGCATTAAGTTTAGGGTTAGGGTTATGGTAAGGGTAAGCGTTAGGGTTATTTTTAGGGTAAGGGTTAGTTTTGGGGGTTAGGGTTAGGGTTGGGTTAGGGTTAGGGATAAGTTTCGGGTTAGGGTTAGTGTAAGGCTAAGGGTTAGGGTTAGGGTTATGGTTAGGGTTAGGGTTATGGTAAGTGTAAGTGTTAGGTTTAGGGTTAGGTTTAGGGTTAGGGTTAAGGTTAGGGTTAGGGTTAGGGTTAAGATTACGTTTAGGGTTAGGGTTACGGTTAGGTTTCTGGTTAGGGTTAGGGTAAGGGTTAGGTTTAGGTTTAGGGTTAGGTTTAGGGTTAGGTTTAGGGTTAGGGTTAGTGTAAGGGTAAGGGTTAGGGTTAGGGTGAGTGTTAGGGTTAGGGTTAAGGTTAGGGTTAGGGTTAGGGTTAGGGTTAGGGTAAAGTTAAGGGTTAGGGTTAGGGTAAGGGTGAGGGTTAGGGTTAGGGTTAGTGTTAATTTTAGGGTTAGTGTTAGGGTTAGAGTTAGGGATAGCATTAAGGTTAAGGTTAGGTTTAGGGTTAGGGTAAGGGTAAGGGTAAGTGTTAGGGTTAGGGTTATGGTTACGTTTAGGGCTAAGGTTAGGGTTAGGGTTAGGGTAACGGTTAGGGTTAGGGTTAGGTTTAGGGTTAGGGAAAGGGTAAAGGTTAGGGTACGGTTTAGGGGGTTAGGGTAAGGCTTAGGGTTAGGTTTAGGGTTAGGGGAAGGGTTAGGGTTAGGGTTAGGGTTAGCATTAAGGTTAGGGTTAGGGTTAGGTTAAGGGTAAGTTTTAAGGTTAGGGTTAGGGTAAGGATTAGGGTTAGCTTTAGGGTTAGAGTAAGGTTTAGGGTTAGGGTTAGGGTTAGCATTAAGTTTAAGATTAGGGTTAGGGAAAGGGTAAGGGTTAGGGTTAGGTTTAGGTTTAGGTTTAGCATTAAGGTTATGGTTAGGATTAGGGTTAGGAAAAGGGTTAGGTTTAGGCTTAGGGTAAGGGTAAGGGTTAGGGTTAGTGTTAGGTTTAGGTCTACGTTTGGGGTTAGGGTTAGGGTTAGGGTTAGGGTAAGGGTTAGGGTTAGGGTTAGTGTAAGGGTAAGGATTTAGTTTAGGGTTAGGGTTAGGTTTACGGTTAGGGTTAGGATAAGTGTTAGGGTTAGGCTTAGGGTTAGGGTTACGGTTAGTGTAAGGGTAAGGATTTAGTTTAGGGTTAGGGTTAGGTTTAGGGTTAGGGTTAGGGTAAGGGTAAGGGTTTGGTTTAGGTTTAGGGTTAAGGTGAGGGTTAGGGTTAGGGTTAGGGTTAGGATTAGGTTTAGGTTTAGGGTTAGGTTTAGGGTTAGGGTAAGGGTAAGCGTTAGGGTTAGGCTTAGACTTAGGGTTAGGGTTAAGGTTAGGGTTAGGTTTTGGTTTAGGGTTAGGGATAGGGAACGGGTAAGGGTTAGGGTTAGTGTTAGAGTTAGGTTTAGGGTAAGGATTAGGGTAAGGATTAGTGTTAGGTTTAGGGTAAGGGTTAGGGTTAGGTTTAGGGTTAGCATTAAGTTTGTGGTAGGGTTAGGGTAAGGGTTAGGGTTAGGGGTAGGATTAGGGTTAACATTAAGGTTAGGGTTATGGTTTGGGTAAGGGTAAGTGTTAGTGTTATGTTTAGGGTAAGGATTAGGCTTAGGGTTAGGGTTAGGGTAAGGGTTAGGGTTAGGGTTAGCATTAAGGTTAGGGTTAGGTTAGCGTTAGGGTTAGGATTAGGGTTAGGGTCAGGGTAAGGTTTAGGTTTAGGGTTAGGGTTAACGTTAGGGTTAGGGTTAGGATTAGGGTTAGGGTTACGGTAAGGGTAGGGTAGGTTTAGGATTAGGGTTTAGGTTAGGATTAGGGTTAGGGTTAGGATTATGTTTAGGTTTAGGTTTAGGGTTAGGGTAAGGGTAAGGGTTAGGGTTAGGCTTAGACTAGGGTTAGGGTTAAGGTTAGGGTTAGGGTTAGGTTTAGGGTTAGGGTTAGGGTTAGCGAAATGTTAAGGGTTAGGGTTAGGGTTAGGGTTAGGGTTAAAGTAAGGATTAGTGTTAGGGTTACGTTAAGGGTTAGTGTTATTTTTAGGGTTAGCATTAAGTTAAGGGTTAGGGTTATGGTAAGGGTAAAGGTTAGGGTGATTGTTAGGGTAAGGGTTAGTTTTGGGGGTTAGGGTTAGGGTTGGGTTAGGGTTAGTGTTCGGGTTAGGGTTAGGGTTAGGGTAAGTGTAAGGGTTAGGGTTAGGTTTAGGGTTAAGTTTAGGGTTAGGGTTAGGGTTATGGTGAGGGTTAGGGTTAGGGTAAGGGTAAGTGTTAGGGTTAGGGTTAGGTTTGGGTTAAGGTTACAGTAAGGGTATGGGTTAGGGTTAGGGTTTGGTTTAGGGTTAGGGTTAGGGTTAGGGATAGGGTTAGGGTTAGGATTCAGTTTAGGGTTAGGGTTAGGGTAAGTGTAAGCGTTAGGGTTAGGGTTACGGTTAGGGTTAGGGTTAGGGTAAGGGTTATCTTTAGGGTTAGGTTTAGGGTTAAAGTTAGGTTATTGTTAGGGTAATGGTAAGGGTTAGGGTTAGAGTTAGGTTTAGGTTTAGGGTTAGGGTTAAGGTTAGGGTGAGGGTTAGGTTAAGGGTAAGGTTTAGGGTTAGGGTTAGCCTTAGGGTAAGTGTTAGGGTTAGGGTTAGGGTTAGGGTTAGGGTAATGGTAAGGGTTATGGTTAGGGTTAGGGTTAGGTAGGGTTATGGTAAGGGTAAGGGTAAGGATTAGGTTTAGGGTTAGGGAAAGGGTAAGTGTTAGGATAATGTTTAATTTTAGGGTAAGGCTTAGGGTTAGGGTTAGGGTTAGGGTAAGTGTTAGGGTTAGGGTTAGGGTTAGCATTAAGTTTAGGGTTAGGGTTAGGGTAAGTGTAAGGATTAGGGTTAGTGTTAGGCTTATGGTTAGTGGTTAGGGTTAGGGTTAGGGTTAGGTTTAGGGATAGGGTTATGGTAAGGGTAAGGTTTAGGAGTAGGCTTATGGTTAGGTTTAGCGTTATTGTTAGGGTAAGGGTTAGGGTTAGGGTTAGGGTGAGAGTTAGGGTAGAGTTACGGTTAGGGTTAGTGTTAGGGTTAGGGTTACTTTTAGGGTAATGGTTAGGGTAGGGTTAGGGTTAGAGTTAGGGTTAGGGTTAGGGTTAGGTTTAGGGTTAGGTTTAGGGTTAGGTTTAGGGTTAGGGTAGGGTTACGGTTAGGGTAAGGGTTAGGGTAAGGATTAGGGTTTGGGTTAGGTTTAGAGTAAGGGTTAGGTTTAGGGTTAGGTTTAGAGTAAGGGTTAGGTTTAGGGTTAGTGTTAGGGTTAGCATTAAGTTTAGGGTTAGGTTAGGGTAAGTGTAAGGGTTAGGGTTAGTGTTAGGGTTAGGGTTAGTTGTTAGTGTTAGGGTTAGGGTTAGGTTTAGGCATAGGGTTAGGGTAAGTGTAAGGGTTATGATTAGGGTGAGGGTTAGGTTTCGGGTTAAGGTTAGGGTTAGTGTTAGGGTTAGGGTTAGGGTAAGGTTAAGGTTTAGGGTTAAGGTTATTGTTAGGGTAAGTGTTAGGGTTAGGATTAGGGTTAGCGTTAGGGTAAGGGTAAGGGTTAGGGTTAGGGTTAGGGTAAGGGTAAGGGTAAGTGTTAGTGTTAGGGTTAGGGTTAGGGTTGGGGTTAAAGTTAGGGTTAGGGTTAGGGTTAGGGTTAGGATAATGGTAAGGCTTAGGGTTAGGGTTAGGGTTAGGTTAAGGTTTAGGGTTAGGGTTAGGGTTAGCATTAAGGTTAGGGTTAGGGTTAGGGTAAGGGTTAGGGTTAGGGTTAGGGTTAGGGTAAGGATTAGAGTTAGGGTTAAGTTTAGAGTAAGGGTTAGGGTTAGGGCTAGGATTAGTGTTAGCATTAAGTTTAGGGTTAGGGTTAGGGTAAGGGTAAGGGTAAGGGTCAGGGTTAGTGTTAGGGTTAGGGTTAGTGGTTAGGGTTAGGGTTAGGGTTAAGGTTAGGGTTAAGTTTAGGGTTAGGGTTAGGGTAAGTTTAAGGGTTAAGTTTAGGGTTAGAGTTAGGGTTAGGGTTAGGTTTAGGGTTAGTGTTATGATAAAAGTAAGGGTTAGGATTAGGCTTAGGGTTAGGTTTAGCGTTATGGTTAGGGTAAGGGTTAGGGTTAGGTTTAGGGTGAGGTTTAGGGTAGAGATAAGTTTAGGGCTAGGGTTAGAGTAGGTTAAGAGTAATGGTTAGGGATAGGGTTAGGATTAGGGTTTGGTTTAGGCTTAGTGTTAGGGTTAGGATAAGGGTTAGAGTTAGGGAATGGGTAAGGGTTAGGGTCAGTATTAGGGTTAGGGTAAGGGTAAGGATTAGTGTGTGGGTTAGGGTAAGGGTTAAGGTCAGGGTTAGGGTTAGCATTAAGGTTAGGGTTAGGGTTAGTGTAAGGTTAAGGGATCGGGTTAGTGTTAGGGTTAGTTTTCGGGGTAGGGTTAGGGTAAGGGTAAGTGTTAGGGTTATGGTTAGGGTTATGTTTAGGGTTAAGGAAAGAGTAAGGGTTATCGTTAGGGTTAGGGTTATGGTTAGGGTTGGGGTTAGGGTTAGGGTTAGGGTAAGGGTAAGGGTTAGGGATATGGTTAGGTTTAGGGTTAGGGTTAGGGTTAGGGTAAGGCTTAGGTTTAGGGTTAGGGTTAGGGTAAAGTTTAGCATTAGGGTTAGGGTTAGGGTAAGGGTTAGGGTTAGGGTTAGGGTTAGGGTTAGCATTAAGTTTAGGGTTACTGTTAGGGTAAGGGTAAGGGTTAGGGTTAGTGTTAGAGTTAGGGTGAGGGGTTAGGGTTAGGGTTAGGGTTAGGTTTAGGGTTAGGGTTAGGGTAAGGGAAAGGGTTAGGATTAGGTTTAGGGTGAGGTTTAGCTTTATGGTTAGGGTAAGGGTTAGGGTTAAGTTTAGGGTGAGGGTTAGGGTAGGGTTAAGTTTAGGGTTAGTGTTAGGGTTAGGGTTAGTATTAGGGTATGGGTAAGGATTAGGGTTAGGGTTACGGTTAGGGTTAGGGTTAAGGTTAGGGTTACGGTTAGGGTTAGGGTTTAGGGTTAGGGTTAGGGTTAGGTTTAGGGTTAAGGTCAGTGTAAATGTAAGGGTTAGGATTAGGTTTAGTGTTAGGTTTAGGGTTAACATTAGGGTAAGGGTAAGGGTTAGGTTTAGGGTAAGGGTAAGTGTTAGGATTAGGATTAGGGTTAGGGTTAAGGTTACAGTAAGGGTATGGCTTAGGTTTAGGGTTAGGGTTAGGTTTAGCATTAGGTTTAGGGTTAGGGTTAGGATTAGGGTAAGGGTAAGTGTTAGGATTAGGGTTATTGTTAGGGTGAGGGTTAGGTTTGGGGGTTAGGTTTAGGGTTAGGATTGGGGTTAGGGATAATTTTATTGTTAGGGTTAGGGCAAGAGTAAGGGTTAGGGTTAGCGTTAGGGTTAGGTTTAGGGTTAGGGTTAGTGTAAAGGTAAGTGTTAGGGTTAGGGTTAAGGTTAGGGTTAGGGTTAGGGTTAGGGTTAGGGTAAGAGTAAGGGTTAGGGTTAGGGTTAGGTTTAGGGTTAGGGAAATGGTAAGGCATCGGGTTAGGGTTAGGGTTAGGGTTAAGGTAAGGGTTAGGGTTAGGGTTAGGTTTAGGGTTAGGGTAAGGGTAAGGGTTAGGGTTAGGGTGAGGGTTAGGGTTAGGGTTATGGTTAGGGTAAGGCTTAGGGTTAGGGTTAGGGTTAGGGTTAGGGTAAGGGTTAGGGTTAGGGTTAGCATTAAGGTTAGAGTTAGGGTTAGGGTAAGGGTGCGGGTTAGGGTTAGGGTTAGGGTTAGGGTAAGGATAAGGGTTAGGGTTAGGGTTAGGTTGAGGGTTAGGGTTAGGGTAATGTTAAGGGTTAGAGTTAGGGTTAGCGTTAGGGTAAGGGTAAGGGTTACGGTAAGGTTTTGGGTTAGGGTTAGGGTTAGGGTTAGGGTAAGGGTTAGGGTTAGGGTGAGGGTTAGGGTAAGGATTAGGGTAAGTGTTAAGTTTAGAGTAAGGATTAGGGTTAGGGTTAGGATTAGTGTTAGCATTAAGTTTAGGGTTAGGGTTAGGGTTAGGGTTAGGGTGAGGGTTACGTTAGGGTTAAGTTTAGGGTTAGTGTTAGGATTAGGGTAAGGGTAAGGGTTAGGGTTATGGTTAGGGTTATTAGTAGGTTTAGGTTTAGGTTTAGGGTTAGGTTTGGGTAAGGGTTAGGGATAGGGAATGGGTAACGTTAGAGTTAGGGTTAGGGTTAGGGTAAGGATTAGTGTTTGGTTTAGGGTAAGGGTTAAGTTTAGGGTTAGGGTTAGCATTAAGTTTAGTGTTAGGGTTAGGGTAAGGTTAAGGGTTAGGTTTATTGTTAGGGTGAGGGTTAGGTTTGGGGGTTAGGGTTAGGGTTAGGATTAGGTTTAGAGGTAGTTTTAGGGTTAGGGTTATGGTAAGGGTAAGGGTGAGGGTTAGGTTTAGGTTTAAGGTTAGGGTTAGTGTTAGGGTTAGGGTTTGGGTAAGGTTAAGGTTTAGGTTTAGGGTTATTGTTAGGGTAAGTGTTAGGGTTTGGGTTATTGTTAGGGTAAGGGTAAGGGTAAGGGTTAGGGTTAGGGTTAGGGTTAGGGTTAGGTTCAGGGTTAGGGTTAGGGTAAGGGTTAGGGTTAGGGTAAGGGTTAGGAGTTAGGGTTACGGTTAGGATTAGGGTTAGGGTAAGGTTTAGGGTTAGGGTTAGGGTTAGGGTTAGGGTTAGGGTAAGATTTAGGGTTAGGGTTAGTGTTAGCATTAACTTTAGGGTTAGGGTTAGGGTAAGGGTTAGGGTTAGAGTTAAGTTTAGAAAAAGGGTTAGGGTTAGGGTTAGGGTTAGAGTTAGGGCTAAGGTTAGGATAAGGGTAAAGGTTAGGGTTAGGGTAAGGGTTAGGAGTTATGGTTAGGGTTAGGATTAGGGTTAGGGTAAGGGTTAGGGTTAGTGTTTGGGTTAGGGTTAAGGTTAGGGTTAGGGTTAAGGTTAGGTTTAGGATTAGGGTTAGTTTTAGGATTAGGGTTAGAGTTAGGGTTAGGTATAGGGTTATGTTAGGGTTAGGGTTAGGGCTAGGCTTAGAATTAGGGTTAGGTTTAGGTTTAGGGTTAGGGTTAGGGTAAGTGTAAGGGTTAGGGTTAGGCTTAGACTTAGGGTTAGGGTTAAGGTTACGGTTAGGTTTAGGTATAGGTTTAGGGTTAGAAAAAGGGTAAGGGTTAGGGTTATGGTTAGGGTTAGGTTTAGGGTTAGTGTTAGGGTTAGGGTTAGGGTTAGGGTTTGGTTTAGGGTTAGGGTAAGGGTAAGGGTTAGGGTTAGGGTTAGCATTAAGGTTAGAGTTAGGGTTAGGGTAAGGGTAATGGTTAGGGTTATTGTTAGGGTGAGGGTTAGGTTTGGGGGTTAGGGTTAGTGTTATGGTTAGGGTAAGGGTAAGGTTTAGGGTTATGGTTAGGGTTAGGTTTAGGGCTAGTGTTAGTGTTAGGGTTAGGGTAAGGGGTAGGTTTACCGTTATGATTAGGGTAAGGGTTAGGGTTAGGGTGAGGGTGAGGGTTAGGTTAGAGTTAAGGTTAGGGTTAGTGTTAAGGTTAGGGTTAGTGTTAGGGTAATGATTAGTGTTTGGGTAAGGGTAAGGATTAAGTTTAGGGTTAGGGTAAGGGTTAGGTATAGGGTTAGGGTTAGGGTTAGATTTAGGGTTAGGGTTAGGTTTAGGGTTAGGGTTAGGGTTAGGTTTAGGGTTAGTGTTAGGTTACGGTTAGGGTTAGGGTTAAGATTAGCGATAGGGTTAGGGTTACGGTTAGGTTTAGGGTTAGGGTTAGTGTAAGGGTTAGGTTTAGGGTTAGGGTTAGGGTTAGGGTTAGGCTTAGGGTTAGGGTTAGGGTAAGGGTAAGGGTTAGGGTTAGGGTGAGGGTTAGGATTAGGTTTAATGTTAGGGTTAGTGTTAGGGTTAGGGTTAGTGTAAGGTTAAGGGTTAGGGTTAGGGTTATTGTTAGGGTAAGTTTTAGGGTTAGGGTTAGGGTTAGGGTTAGGGTAAGGGTAAGGTAAGGGTTAAGGTTAGGGTTAGGTTTAGGGTTAGGGTTAGGGTTAGGTTTAGGGTTATGGTTAGGGTTAGGGTTAGGTTTAGGTTTAGTGTTAGTGTTACTGTTAGGGTTAGTGTTAAGATTAGTGTTAGGGTTAGGGTTACGGTTAGGTTTAGGGTTAGGGTTAGTGTAAGGGTTAGGTTTAGGGTTATGGTTATGGTTAGGGTTAGGGTTAGGTTTAGGGTTAGCGTTATGGTTAGGGTAAGGGTAAGGGTTAGGGTTAGGGTGAGGGTTAGGGTTAGGGTTAATGTTAGGGTTAGTGTTAGGGTTAGGGTTAGTGTAAGGTTAAGGTTTAGGGTTAGGGTTATTGTTAGGGTAAGTGTTAGGGTTAGGGTTAGGGTAAGGGAAAGGGTTAGGGTTAGGGTTAGGTTTAGGGTTAGGGTTAGGGTTAGGTTTAGGGTTATGGTTAGGGTTAGGGTTAGGGTAAGGGTAAGGGTTAGGGTAAGGTTTAGGTTTAGGGTTAGGTTTAGCATTAAGGTTAGGGTTAGGGTTAGGGTAAGGGTTAGGGTTAGGGTTAGGGTAAGGATTAGGGTTAGGGTTAAGTTTACAGTAAGGATTAGGGTTAGGGTTAGGATTAGTGTTAGCATTAAGTTTAGGTTTAGGGTTAGGGTTAGGGTTAGGTTGAGGGTTACGGTAGGTTTAAGTTTAGGGTTAGTGTTAGGGTTAGTGTTAGGGTTAGGGTAAGGGTAAGGTTTAGGGTTAGGGTTAGGGTTAGGATTAGGTTTAGGTTTAGGTTATGGTTAGGGTTAAGGTAAGGGTTAGGGATAGGGAATGGGTAAGGTTTAGGTTTAGGGTTAGGGTTAGGGTAAGGATTAGTGTTTGGGTAAGGGTAAGGATTAAGTTTAGGGTTAGGCTTAGCATTAAGTTTAGGGTTAGGGTTAGGGTAAGGTTAAGGGTTAGGGTTATTGTTAGGGTGAAGGTTAGGTTTGGGGGTTAGGTTTAGGGTTAGAATTAGGTTTAGGGGTAGTTTTAGGGTTAGGGTTAGGGTTAGGGTTAGGGTTAGGGTTAAGTTTAGAGTAAGGGTTAGGGTAAGGGTTAGGGTTAGAGTTCGAGTTAAGGTTAGGATAAGGGTAAAGGTTAGGGTTAGGGTAAGGGTTAGGATAAGGTTTAGGGTTAGGGTAATGCTTAGGGTTAGGATTAGGGTTAGGGTAAGATTGAGGGTTAGGGTTAGTGTTAGCATTAAGTTTAGGGTTAGGGTTAGGGTAAGGGTTAGGGTTAGGGTTAAGTTTAGAGTAAGGGTTAGGGTTAGGGTTAGGGTTAGATGTAGGGCTAAGGTTATGATAAGGGTAAAGGTTAGGGTTAGGGTAAGGGTTAGGAGTTATGGTTAGGGTTAGGATTAGGGTTAGGGTAAGGGTTAGGGTTAGGGTTTGGGTTAGGGTTAAGCTTAGGGTTAGGGTTAAGGTTAGGGTTAGGATTAGGGTTAGTTTTAGGATTAGGGTTAGAGTTAGGGTTAGGTATAGGGTTAAGGTTAGGGTTAGGGTTAGGGCTAGGGTTAGGATTAGGGTTAGGTTTAAGTTTAGGGTTAGGGTTATGGTAAGTGTAAGGGTTAGGGTTAGGCTTAGGCTTAGGGTTAGGGTTAAGGTTACGGTTAGGTGTAGGTATAGGGTTAGGGTTAGGGAAAGGTTAAGGGTTAGGGTTATGGTTAGGGTTAGGTTTAGGGTTAGTATTAGGGTTAGGGTTAGGGTTTGGTTTAGGGTTAGGGTAAGGGTAAGGGTTAGGGTTAGGGTTAGCATTAAGGTTAGGGTTAGGGTTAGGGTAAGGGTAATGGTTAGGGTTATTGTTAGGGTGAGGGTTAGGTTTGGGGGTTAGGGTTATGGTTAGGGTAAGGGTAAGGGTTAGGGTTAGGGTTAGGGTTAGGTTTAGGGTTAGTGTTAGGGTTAGGGTTAGGGTTAGGGTTAAGGTTAGGGTTAGGGTTATGGTTAGGGTTAGGTTTAGGGTTAGTGTTAGGGTTAGGGTTAGGGTTAGGGTAAGAATAAGGGTTAGGATTAGGGTTAGGGGTAGGTTTACCATTATGATTAGGTTAAGGGTTAGGGTTAGGGTTAGGGTGAGGGTTAGGTTAGAGTTAAGGTTAGGGTTAGTGTTAAGGTTAGGGTTAGTGTTAGGGTAAGTGTAATTGTTAGGGTTAGGGTTAGGGTTAGGGTTAGGCTTAGGGTTAGGGTTAGGTTAAGGGTAAGGTTTAGGGTTAGGGTGAGGGTTAGGATTAGGTTTAATGTTAGGGTTAGTGTTAGGGTTAGGCTTAGGGTAGGTTAAGGTTTAGGGTTAGGGTTATTGTTAGGGTAAGTGTTAGGGTTAGGGTTAGGGTTAGGGTTAGGGTAAGGGTAAGGGTTAGGGTTAGGGTTAGGTTTAGGGTTAGGGTTAGGGTTAGGTTTAGGGTTATGGTTAGGGTTAGGGTTAGGTTTAGGGTTAGTGTTAGTGTTACGGTTAGGGTTAGAGTTAAGATTAGCGTTAGGGTTAGGGTTACGGTTAGGTTTAGGGTTAGGGTTATTGTAACGGTTAGGTTTAGGGTTAGGGTTAGGGTTAGGGTTAGGTTTAGGGTTAGGGTTAGGGTAAGGGTAAGGGTTAGGGTTAGGGTGAGGGTTAGGGTTAGGGTTAATGTTAGGGTTAGTGTTAGGGTTAGGGTTAGTGTAAGGTTAAGGTTTAGGGTTAGGGTTATTGTTAGGGTAAGTGTTAGGGTTAGGGTTAGGGTAAGGGTAAGGGTTAGGGTTAGGGTAAGTTTTAGGGTTAGGGTTACGGTTAGGTTTAGGGTTATGGTTAGGGTTAGGGGAAGGGTAAGGGTTAGGGTAAGGTTTAGGCTTAGGGTTAGGGTTAGCATTAAGGTTAGGGTTAGGGTAAGAATGAGGGTTAGGGTTAGGGTTAGGTTTAGCGTAAGGGTAAGGCTAAGGGTTAGGGTTAGGGTTAGGGTTAGGGTTAGGGTTAGGGTTAGGGTTAGGGTTAAGGTTAGGGTTAGGGTTATGGTTAGGTTAGGGTTAGGGTTAGGGTACTGTTAGGGTTAGGGTTAGGGTTACAGTAACGGTATGGATTAGGGTTAGGGTTAGAGTTAGGGCTTGGTTTAGGGTTAGCGTTAGGGTTAAGGTAAGGGTTAGGTTTAGGGTAAGGGTAAGTGTTAGGGTTAGGGTTAGGGTTAGGGTTACAGTAACGGTATGGGTTAGGGTTAGGGTTAGGGTTTGGTTTAGGTTTAGGGTTAGGGTTAGGTTTAGGGTAAGGGTAAGTATTAGGATTAGGGTTAGGGTTAGGGTTAGGGTTAGGGTTAGAGTTAGGTTTAGGGTAAGGTTAAGGGTTAGGTTTAGGGTTAGGGTTAGGGTAAGGGTAAGGGTGAGGGTTAGGTTTAGGTTTAGGGTTAGGGAAAGGGTAAGGGTTAGGGTAAGTTTTAGGGTTAGGGTTAGGGTTAGGGTTATGGTAAGGCTTAGGGTTAGGGTTAGGGTAAGTGTAAGGGTTAGGTTTAGGTTTAGGGTTAGCATTAGTTAGGGTTAGGGTGAGGGTGAGGGTAAGGGTAAGGGTTAGGGTTTGGGATAGAGTAAGGATTAGGGTTAGGGTTAGGGTTAGGGTAAGTGTTAGGTTTATGGTTAGGGTTAGCATTAAGTTTAGGGTTAGGGTTAGGGTAAGGGTAAGGGTTAGGGTTCGGGTTAGGGTTAGGGTTAGGGGTTAGGGTTAGGGTTAGGGTTAGGGTTAGGTTAAGGGTTAGGTTTATGGTTAGGGTTAGGGTTAATATTAAGTTTAGGGTTAGGGTTAGGGTAAGGGTAAGGGTAAGGGTAAGGGTTAGGGTTAGGTTTAGGGTTAGGGTTAGGGTTAGGCTTAGCATTAGGGTTAGGGTAAGGGTTAGGGTTAGGGTTAGGGTTAGCATTAAGGTTAGGGTTAGGTTAGTGTTAGGGTTAGGTTTAGAGTTAGGGTAAGGGTAAGGTTTAGGGTTAGGATTAGGTTTAAGTGTTAGGTTTAGGGTTAGGTTAAGGGTAAGGTTTAGGTTTAGGGTCAGAGTTAGGTGTTACGTTTAGGGTTAGTGTAAGGCTTAGGTTTAGGGTTAGGGTTAGGGTAAGGGTTAGAGTTAGGGTTAGGGTTAGGGTTAGCTTTAATATTAGGGTTATGGTTAGGGTTATGAAAAGGGTTAGGGTTAGGATTAGGGTAAAGGTAAGGGTTAGGGTTAGGGTTAGTTTTAGGTTTAGGGTTGGGGTTAAGGTTAGAGTTAGTGTTAGGGTAAGGGTAATGGTTAGGGTTAGGATTAGGGTTAGGGGAAGTTTTATTGTTATGGTTATGGTTAGGGTTAAGTTTAAAGTAAGGGTAAGGAGTCGGGTTAGGGTTAGCGTTAGGGTTTGGGTTAGGGTGAGTTTTAGGGTTAGGGTTAGGGTAAGGGTAAGAGTTAGGTTTAGGGTTAGGGTTAGGGTTAAATTTAGGGGTAGGTTTAGGGTTAGGGTTAGGATTAGGATTAGGTTTAGGTTTAGGGTTAGGGTTAGGGTAAGGGTAAGGGTTAGGTTTAGGCTTTGGCTTAGGGTTAGTTTTAGGGTTAGTGTTAGGGTTAGGGAAAGGTTAAGGGTTAGGATTAGTGTTAGGGTTAGGGTTAGGGTTAGGGTTTATTGTTAGGGTACGGATTAGTGTTAGGGTTAGGGTAAGGGTTAGGGTTAGGTTTAGGGTTAGCATTAAGTCTAGGGTTAGGATTAGAGTAAGGGTAAGCGTTAGGGTTATTTTTAGGGTAAGGGTTAGGTTTGAGGGTTAGGGTTAGGGTAAGGGTTAGGGTTAGGGATAGGTTTAGGGTTAGGTAAAGGGTAGGGTTAGGGGAAGGTTTAGATTTAGGGTTAGGTTTAGGGTAAGGCTTAGGTTTAGGGTTAGGTTAGGGTAAGGGTTAGGGTTAGGGTTAGGGTTAGGGTTAGCATTAAGTTTAGGTTTAGGGTTAGGGTAAGGGTAAGGGTTAGAGTTATGGTTAGGATTAGGGTTAAGGTTAGGGTTAGTGTTCAGGTTAGAGTCAAGGTGTGGTAAGGGTAAGGGTTAGGGTTAGGGTTAGGGATGTGTTAGGTTTAGGGTTAGGGTTAGGGTTAGGGTGAGGGTTAGGTTTAGCGTTATGGTTAGGGTAAAGGTTAGGGTTTGGGTGAGGGTTAGGGTTAGGGTTAGGTGTAGGGTTAGGGTTAGGGTTAGGTTTAGGGTTAGGTTTAGGGTAAGGGTAAGTGTTAGGGTTAGGGTTAGGGTTAGGGTTACAGAAAGGGTATAGGTTAGGGCTAGGGTTAGGGTTTGGGTTAGGTTTAAGGTTAGGGTTAGGATTAGGGTTAGGTTTAGGGTGAGGGTTAGGTTTAGTGTTATGGTTAGGGTAAGGGTTAGGGTTAGGGTTTGGTTGAGGGTTAGGGTTAGGGTTAAGGTTAGGGTTAGTGATAGGGTTAAGGTTAGGGTAAGGTTAAGGGTTAGGGTTAGGGTTAGAGTTAAGATTACGGGTAGGGTTAGGGTTAGGTTTAGGGTTAGGGTTAGGGTAAGAGTAAGGGTTAGGATTAGGGTTAGGGTTAGGTGTAGCGTTATGATTAGGGTAAGGGTTAGCGTGAGGGTTAGGGTAGGGTTAAGGTTAGTGTTAGTGTTAGGGTTAGGGTAAGCGTAATGGTTAGGGTTATGGTTAGGATTAGGTTAGGTTTAGGTTTAGGGTTAGGGTTAGGGTAAGGGTTAGGGTTAGGGAAAGGGTAAGGGTTAGGGTTAGGATTAGGGTTAGGGTGAGGGTGAGGGTAATGATTAGTGCTTGGGTTAGGGTAAGTGTTAAGGTTAGGGTTAGGGTTAGCATTAAGTTTAGTGTTAGGGTTAGGGTAAGGTTAAGGTTTAGGGTTATTGTTAGGGTGAAGGTTAGCTTTGGGGGTTAGGGTTAGGGTTAGGATTAGGGTTAGGGATAGTTTTAGGGTTAGGGTTAGGGTAAGGTTAAAGGTTAGGGTTAGCGTTAGGGTTAGGTTTAGGGTTAGGTTTAGGGTAAGGGTAAGTTTTAGGGTTAGGGTTAGGGTTAGGATTAAGGTTAGGGTTAGGGTTAGAGTTAGGTTAAGCGTAAGGTTTAGGGTTAGGGTTAGGTTTAGGGTTAGGGATAGGGTAAGGGTTAGGGTTAGGTTTAGGGTTAGGGTTAAGGTAAGGGTTACGGTTAGTGTTAGGTTTAGGGTTAGGGTAAGGGTAAGGGTTAGGTTATGTTTACGTTTAGGTTTAGGGTTAGGGTTAGGGTAAGGCTTAGGGTAAGGGTTAGGGTTAGGGTAAGGCTTAGGGTTAGGGTTAGGGTTAGCATTAAGGTTAGGGTTAGGTTATGGTTAGGGTAAGGGTAAGGGTTAGGGTTAGGGTTAGCATTAAGTTTAGGGTTAGGTTAGGGTTAGGGTTAGGGTTAGGGTAAGGTTAAGGTTAGGGTTAGGATTAGGGTTAGGGGTTAGGTTTATGGTGAAGGTAATGGTAAGGGTAAGGTTTAGGTTTAGGCTTAGAGTTAGGTGTTAGGGTTAGGGTTAGTGTAAGGCTTAGGGTTGGGGTTAGGGTTAGGGTAAGGGTTAGGGTTAGGGTTAGGGTTAGCCTTAATGTTAGGGTTAGGGAAAGTGTTAGGGTTAGGATTAGGGTACGCGTAAAGTTAGGGTTAGGGTTATGTTTAGGTTTAGGGTTGGAATTAAGGTTAGGGTTAGGGTTAGGGTAAGGGTAAGGGTTAGGGTTAGGGTTAAGTTTAGGGTTAGGTTTAGGGTTAGAGTTAGGGTAAGGGTAAGGGTTAGGATTACGGTTAGGGTTAGGTTTAGTATTATGGTTAGGGTAAGGGTTAGCGTTAGGGTTAGGGTGAGGGTTAGGGTAGGGTAAGGTTAGGGTTAGTGTTAGGGTTAGGGTTAGGGTTAGGGTAAGGGTAAGGGTTAGGGTTAGGGTTAGGGTTAGGGCTAGGGTTAGGGTTAGGTGTAGGGTTAGTGTTAGGGTTAGGGTTAGGGAAAGGGTAAGGGTTAGGTTTAGGATTATGGTTAGGGTAATTTAAGGATTAGTGTTTGGGTTAGGGTAAGGGTTAAGGTTAGGGTTAGGGTTAGCATTAAGTTTAGGGTTAGGGTTAGGGGAAGGTTAAGGTTTAGGGTTATTGTTAGGGTGAGGGTTAGGTTTGGGGGTTAGGGTTAGGGTTAGGAATAGGGTTAGGGATAGTTTTAGGGTTAGGGTTAGGGTAAGGTTAAGGGTTAGGGTTAGCTTTAGGGTTCGATTTTGGGTTAGGGTTAGGGTAAGGGTAAGTGTTAGGGTTAGCAGTAAGGTTACGGTTAGGTTTAGGGTAAGGGTAAGGGTTAGGGTTAGTGTTAGGGTTAGGGTTAGGGATTAGGGTTAGGGTTACGGTTAGGGTTAGGGTAAGGGTTAGGGTTAGGGTTAGGGTAAGTGTTAGGGTGAGGGTTATGGTTAGGGTTAGGGAAAGGGTTAGGGTTAGGATTAGGGTAAGGGTAAGGTTTAGTGTTAGGGTTAGGTTTAGGTTTAGGGTTGGGGTTAATAATAGGGTTAGGGTTAGGGTAAGGGGTAAGGGTAAGGGTTACGATTAGGGTTAGGGTTAGGGTGAGTTTTAGGGTTAGGGTTACAGTTATTGTTATGATTAGGGTAAGGGTAAGGATTCGGGTTAGGGTTATGGTTAGGGTTAGTTTTAGTGTTAGGGTTAGGGTAAGGGTAAGGGTTAGGTTTAGGCTTAGGGATAAAGTTAGGTTTAGGGTTAGGGTTAGGGTTAGGATTAGGATTAGGTTTAGGTTTAGGGTTAGGGTTAGGGTTAGGGTAAGGGTAATGGTTAGGGGTAGGCTTTAGCTTAGGGTTAGGGTTAAGGTTAGGGTTATGTTTAGGGTTAGGGTTAGGTTTAGGGAAAGGTTAAGGGTTAGGGTTAGTGTTAGGGTTAGGGTTAGGGTTAGGTTTAGGGTAAGGATTAGTGTTAGGTTTAGGGTAAGGGTTATGGTTAGGTTTAGGGTTAGCATTAAGTTTAGCGTTAGGGTTATGGTAAGGATAAGCATTCTGGTTATGGTTAGGGTAAAGGTTAGGTTTGAGGGTAAGGGTTACGGTTAGGTTAGGGTTAGGGATAGGTTTAGGGTTAGGGAAAGTGTAGGGTTAGGGTAAGGTTTAGGGTTCGGGTTAGGTTTAGGGTAAGGCTTAGGATTAGGTTTAGGTTCGGGTAAGGGTTAGGGTTAGGGTTAGGGTTAGCATTAAGGTTAGGGTTAGGGTTAGGGTTAGGGTTAGGGTTAGGGTGAGGGTTAAGGTTAGGGTTAAGGTTAGGGTTAGTGTTAGGGATAGGGTTGGGGTAAGGTTAAGGTTTAGGGATAGGGTTAGTGTTAGGGTTAAGTTTAGGGTTAGGGTTAGGGTGAGGGTAAGGATAAGGTTTAGTGTTAAGTTTAGGGTTAGGGTTAGGGTTAGTTTTAGGGTTAGGTTTAGGGTTAGGGTTAGGGAAAGGGTAAAGTTTAGGGTTAGGGTGAGGGTTAGGGTTAGTGTTAAGGTTAGGGTTAGTGTTAGGGTTAGGGTTAGGGTAAGATTAAGGGTTAGGGTTAGGGTTAGGGTTAGAGTTAGGGTTAGGGTTAGGATAAGGGTAATGGTTAGGGTTAGGGTAAGCGTTAGGAGTTAGGGTTAGTGTTAGGATTAGGGTTAGATTAAGGGTTAGGGTTAGGGTTAGGGTTAAGGTTAGGGTTAGGGTTAAGGTTAGCGTTAGGATAGGGTTAGGTTTAGGATTAGGGTTAGGTTTAGGGTTAGGGTTAGGTTAAGGGTAAGGGTGAGGGTTAGGGTTAAGGTTAGGGTTAGGGTTAGGGCTAGGGTTAGGATTAGCGTTAGGTATAGGTTTAGAGTTAGGGTTAGGTTTAGGGTTAGGGTAAGGGTAAGGGTTAGGGTTAGGCTTAGGATTAGGGTTAGGTTTAAGGTAACGGTTACGTTTAGGATAGGGTTAGGGTTAGGGATAGGGTAAGGGTTAGGGTTAGCGTTAGGGTTGGGGTTAGGGTTAGGTTTAGGGTTAGGGTAAGGGTAAGGGTTAGGGTTAGGGGTAGGGTTAAGGTTAGGGTTAAGGTTAGGGTTAGCGTAAGGATTTGGGTTAGGATTAGGGTAAGGGTTAGGGTTAGGGTTAGGGTTAGCATTAAGATTATGATTAGGGTTAGGGTAAGGTTAAGGGTTAGGGTTATTTTTAGGGTGAGGTTTAGGTTTGGGGGTTAGGGTTAGGGTTACTGTTAGGGATAGGTTTAGGTTTAGGCTTAAGGTAAGGGTAAGGGTTAGGGTTGGGGTTAGGGTTAGGTTTAGGGTTAGGGTTAGGGTAAGTGTAAGTGTTAGGGTTAGGATTAGGGTTAGGCTTAGGTTTAGGGTTAGGGTTAGGGTAAGGGTTAGGGTTAGGGTAAGGGTAAGGGTAAGGGTTAGGTTTAGGGTTAGGTTTATGGTTAAGGTTATGGTTACGGTTAGGGTTAGGGGTTAGGGTTAGGGTTAGGGTTAGGGTTAGGGTTAGGTAGGGTTAGGGTTAGTGCAATTGTAAGGGTTAGGATTAGGGTTAGTGTTAGGTTTAGGGTTAGCATTAGGGTAAGGGTAAGGGTTATTGTTAGGGTGAGGGTTAGGGTTAGATTGAAGGTTAGGGTTAGTGTTCGGGTTAGGGTTAGGGTTAGGGTAAGTGTAAGGGTTAGGGTTAGGGTTAGGCTTAAGGTTAGGGTTAGGGTTGGGGGTTAGGGTTAGGGTTAGGGTAAGGGTTAGGGTTAGGGTAAGGGTAAGTGTTAGGGTTAGGGTTAGTGTAAGTGTTAGGGTTAGTGTTAGGGTGAGGGTTAGGGTTAGGGTTAAGGTTAGGGTTAGTGTTAGGGATAGGGTTAGGGTAAGGTTAAGGGTTAGGGATAGGGTTAGTGTTAGGGTTAAGTTTAGGGTTAGGGTTATGGAGAGGGTAAGGATAAGCTTTAGTGTTAAGGTTAGGGTTAGGGTTAGGGTTAGGTTTAGGGTTAGGTTTAGGGTTAGGATTAGGGTAAGGGTAAGTGTAAGGGCTAGGTTTAGCGTTAGGGTTAGGATTAGGGTTAGGGTTAGGGTTAGAGTTAGGGTTAGGGTTAGGGTAAGTGTAAGGGTTATGGTTAGGGTTATGGTTAAGGTTAGGGTTAGTGTTAGGGTTAGGTTTAGGGTAAGGTTAAGGGTTATGGTTAGGCTTAGTGGTAGGGTTAAGATTAGGGTTAGGGTTAAGGTTATGGTTAGGTTTAGGGTTAGGATTAGGGTAAGGGTTAGGTTTAGGGTTAGGGTTAGTGTTAGAGTTAGGGTTAGGTTTAGGGTTATGTTTAGGGTAAGGGTAAGGGTTCGGGTTAGGGTGAGGGTTAGGATTAGGGTTAAGGTTAGTTTTAGTGTTAGTGTTAGGGTTAGGGTAAGGTTAAGGGTTAGAGTTAGGGTTAGGCTTAGGGTTAAGATTAGGGTTAGAGTTAGGGTTACGATTAGGTTTAGGGTTAGGGTTAGGGTAAGGGTTAGGGTTGGGGTTAGGGTGAGGGTTAGGTTTAGCGTTATGGTTAGGGTAAGGTTGAGGGTTAGGTTTAGGGTGAGGCTTAGGGTTAGGGTTAAGGTTAGGGTCAGTGTTAGGGTTAGAGTTAGGGTAAGGTTAAGGATTAGGGTTAGGGTTAGAGGTAGGGTTAAGATTAGGGTTAGGTTTAGGGTTAGGGTTAGGGTTAGGTTTAGGGTTAGGTTTAGGATAAGGGTAAGGGTTAGGATTAGGGTTAGGGTTAGGTTTAGCGTTATGGTTATGGTAAGGGTAGTGTTAAGGTTAGGGTTAGTTTTAGGGTTAGGGTTAGGGTTAGGGTAAGGTTTGGGGTTAGGGTAAGGGTAAGTGTTAGGGTTAGGGTTAGGGTTAGGGTTAGGGTTACAGTAAGGGTATGGGTTAGGGTTAGGGTTAGGTTTGGTTTAGGGTTAGGGTTAGGGTTACAGTAAGGGCATGGGTTAGGGTTAGGGTTAGGTTGGGTTTAGGGTTAAGGTTAGGTTTAGGGTAAGGGTAAGGGTTAGTTTTAGGGTTAGGGTTAGAGTTAGTGTTAGGATAAGTGTAAGGGTTAGGGTTAGGGTTAGGGGTTAGGGTTACGGTTAGGGTTAGGGTTAGGGTTAGGGAAAGGGTAAGGTTTAGGGTTAGGGTGAGGGTGAGGGTTAGTGTTAAGGTTAGGGTTAGTGTTAGGGTTAGGGTTAGTGTAAGGATAAGGGTTAGGGTTAGGGTTAGGGTGAGGGTTAATATTAGGTTTAGGGTTAGAGTTACATTTAGGTTTAGGGTTAGGGTTAGGGTAAGGTTTAGGTTTAGGGTTAGGGTTAGATTTAGGGTTTGGGTTAGGATAAGGGTAATGGTTAGGGTTAGGGTAAGGGTTAGGAGTTAGCTTTAGGGTTAGGATTAGGGTTAGGATAAGGGTTAGGGTAAGGGTAAGTGTTAGGGTTATTGTTAGGGTGAGGGTTAGTTTTGGGGGTTAGGTTTAGGGGTAGGGATAGGTTTAGGTTTAGGCTTAGGATAAGAGTAAGTGTTAGGGTTAGGGTTAGGGTTAGGTTTAGGGTTAGGGTTAGGGTAAGGGTAAGTGTTAGGGTTAGGATTAGGGTTAGGGTTAGGGTTAAGTGTAGGGTTAGGGTTAGGTTTAGGGTTAGGGTTAGGATTAGGGTTAGGTTTAGGTTTAGGGTTAGGTTTAGGGTAAGGTTAACTGTTAGGCTTAGGCTTAGGGTTACGGTTAAGGTTAGGGTTAGGTGTAGGGTGAGGGTTAGGGTTAAGTTTAGGGTTAGGGTAAGGGTAAGTTTTAGGGTTATGGTTAGGGTTAAAGTTAGGGTTAGGGTCATGGTTAGGGTTAGGTTTAGGGTTAGGTTTAGGTTTAGGGTTTGGGTGAGGGTAAGGGTAAGTGTTAGGCTTAGGGTTAGCGTTAAGGTTAGGGTTAGGTTTAGGGTTAGGGTTTGGGTTAGGGTTAGGGAAATAGTAAGGTTTAGGGTTAGGGTTAGGGTTAGGTTTATTGTTAGGGTAAGGATTAGGGTTAGGGTAAGGGTTAGGGTTAGGATTAGGTTTAGGGTAAGGCTTAGGGTTAGGGTTAAGGTAAGGGTTAGAGTTAGCATCAAGTTTAGGGTTAGGGTTAGGATAAGGGTAACGGTTAGGGTTAGTGTTGGTTAGGGTTAGGGGTTAGGGTTAGGGTTAGGGTTAGCGTTAGGTTTAGGGTTAGGGTTAGGGTTAGGGTTAGGGTAAGGGTAAGGGTTAGGATTAGGGTTAGGGTTAGGTTTAGGGTTAGGGTTAGGGTTAGGGTTAGGGTTAGGTTTAGCGTTATGGTTAGAGTATGGGTTAGGACTAGGGTTAGGCTGAGGGTTAGGGTAGAGTTCAGGTTAGGGTTAGTGTTAGGGCTAGGGTTAGTTTTATGGTAAGGGTAAGGGTTAGGCTTAGGGTTAGAGTTAGGGTTAAGGTTAGGATTACGGTTAGGGTTAGGGGTTAGGGTTAGGGTTAGGGTTTGGGTTAGGGTTAGGGTTAGGGTTAGTGTAAGTGTAAGGATTAGGATTATGTTTAGGAGTAGGTTTAGGGTTAGCGTTAGGGTAAGGGTAAGGGTTAGGGTTAGGGTCAGGGTTAGTTTTAGGGTTAAGTTTAGGGTTAGTGTTCGCGTTAGGGTTAGGGTTAGTGTAAGTGTAAGGGTTAGGGTTAGGGTTAAGTTTAGGGTTAGGGTTAGGGGTTAGGATAAGGTTTAGGGTTAGGGTTAGGGTTAGGGTAAGGGTTAGGGTTAGGGTAAGGGTAAGTGTTAGTGTTAGGGTTAGGGTTAGGGTTAGGTTTACAGTAAGGGTATGTGTTAGGGTTAGGGTTAGGTTTAGGGTTAGGGTTAGGGTAAGGGTAAGTGTTAGAGTTAGGGTTAGGGTTAGAGTTAGGGTTAGGATAAAGGTAAGGGTTAGGTTTAGGGTTAGGGTTAGGGTTAGGGATTAGGGTTAGGGTTAGGGTTAGGGTTAGGTTTAGGGTTAGGGTTAGGGTAAAGGTAAGGGTTAGAGTTAGGTTAGGGTTAGGCTTAGACTTAGGCTTAGGGTGAGGGTTAGGGTTAGGTTTAGGGTAATGGTCAGGTTTAGGGTTAGGGTTAGGGTTAGGGTTAGGTTTAGGGTTAGGGTTAGGGTAATGGTTAGGTTTAGGGTTAGGGTTATGTTTAGGGTTAGGGTTGAGATTATGGTTAGGGTTAGTGTTACGGTTAGGTGTAGGGTTAGGGTTAGGGTAAGGGTTAGGTTTAGGGTTAGTGTTAGGGTTAGGATTAGGGTTAGTTTTAGGGTTAGGGTTAGGGTAAGGGTAAGGGTTAGGATTAGGGTGAGGGTTAGGTTTAGGGTTAAGGTTAGGGTTAGTGTTAGGGTTAGGGTTAGGGTAAGTTTAAGGGTTAGGGTTAGGGTTAGGGTTAGGGTTAAGATTAGGGTTAGGGTTCCGGTTAGGTTTAGGGTTAGGGTAAGGGTTAGGTTTAGGGTTAGGGTTAGGGTGAGAGTTAGGTTTAGGGTTAGGGTAAGGTTAAGGTTAGGGTTAGGTTTAGGTTTAGGGTTCGGGTTAAGGTTAAGGTTAGTTTTAGGGTAAAGGTAAGGTTTAGGGTTAGGGTTAGTGTTAGGGTAAGTGTTAGGATTAGGGTTAGGGTTAGGGTAAGGGTAAGGGTTAGTGTTAGGGGTCGGGTTAGTTTTAGGGTAAGGGTAAGAGTTAGGGTTAGGGTTAGAGTTAGGGTTGGGGTTAAGGTTAGAGTTAGGGTTAGGGTTACGGTAAGGGTAAGGGTTAGGGTTGGTTTTAGGGTTAGGGAAAGGGTAAGGTTCAGGAAAGGGTTAGGTTTAGGGTTAGGTTTAGGGTTAGGGAAAGGGTAAGGGTTAGGGTTAGGGTTAGGGTTACGGTAAGGGTTAGGGTTAGGGTTATTGTTAGGGTAAGGGTAAGGGTAAGGGTTAGGATTTGGTTCAGGTATAGGGTTAGGGTTAGGGTTAGGGTTAGGGTAAGGCTTAGGGTTAGGGTTAGGGTAAGGGTTAGGGTTAGGGTTTTCATTAAAGTTAGGGTTAGGTTTAGGGTAAAGGTATGGGTTAGGGTTAGGGTTAGGGTAAAAGTTAGCGTTAGGATTAGGATTAGGGTAAGGGTTAGGGTTAGGATTAGGGTTAGAGTTAGCATTAAGTTTAGGGTTAGGGTTAGGATAAGGGAAACGGTTAGGTTTAGTGTTGGTTATGATTAGGGGTTAGGGTTAGGGTTAGGGTTAGGTTTAGGGTTAGGGTTAGGGTAAGGGTAAGGGTTAGGATTAGGGTTAGGGTTAGGTTTAGCGTTATGGTTAGGGTAAGGGTTAGGGTTAGGGTGATGGTTAGGGTAGAGTTAAGGTTAGGGTTAGTGTTAGGGTTACGGTTAGATTTATGGTAAAGGTAAGGGTTAGGGTTATGGTTATGGTTAGGGTTAGGGTTAAGGTTAGGGTTACGGTTAGGGTTAGGGGTTAGGGTTAGGGTTAGGGTTAGGTTTAGGGTAAGGCTTAGGGTTAGGGTTAGGGTTAGGGTAAAAGTTAGCGTTAGGATTAGGATTAGGGTAAGGGTTAGGGTTAGGATTAGGGTTAGAGTTAGCATTAAGTTTAGGGTTAGGGTTAGGATAAGGGAAACGGTTAGGTTTAGTGTTGGTTATGGTTAGGGGTTAGGGTTAGGGTTAGGTTTAGGGTTAAGGTTAGGGTAAGGGTAAGGGTTAGGATTAGGGTTAGGATTAGGTTTAGCGTTATGGTTAGGGTAAGGGTTAGGGTTAGGGTGAGGGTTAGGGTAGAGTTAAGGTTAGGGTTAGTGTTAGGGTTACGGTTAGTTTTATGGTAAAGGTAAGGGTTAGGGTTATGGTTAGGGTTAGGGTTAGGGTTAAGGTTAGGGTTACGGTTAGGGTTAGGGGTTAGGGTTAGGGTTAGGGTTAGGGTTAGGTTTACGGTTAGGGTTAGTGTAAGTGTAAGGGGTAGGATTAGGTTTAGGTTTAGATTTATGGTTAGCGTTAGGGTAAGGGTAAGGGTTAGGATTTGGTGAGGGTTAGGGTTACGGTTAAGTTTAGGGTTAGTGTTCGCGTTAGGGTTAGGGTTAGTGTAAGTGTAAGGGTTAGGGTTAGGGTTAGGGTTAAGGTTAGGGTTAGGGTTAGGGGTTAGGGTAAGGTTTATGGTTAGGGTTAGGGTTAGGTTAAGGGTGAGGGTTAGGGTAAGGGTAAGTGTTAGTGTTAGCGTTAGGGTTATGGTTAGGGTTACAGTAGGGTATGGGTTAGGGTTAGGGTTAGTGTTAGGGTTAGGGTTAGGGTTAGGGTTAGGGTAAGGGTAAGTGTTAGAGTTGGGGTTAGGGTTAGAGTTAGGTTTAGGATAAGGGTAAGAGTTAGGTTTAGGGTTAGGGTTAGGGTTAGGGTTAGGGGTTAGGGTTAGGGTTAGTGTTAGGGTTAGGTTTAGGGTTAGGGTTAGTGTAAATGTAAGGGTTAGAGTTAGGGTTAGGGTTAGGGTTAAGGTTAGGGTTAGGGTTAGGGTTAGGGTAAGGGTAAGGGTTAGGGTTAGGGTTAAGGTTAGGGTTAGGGTCATGTTTAGGGTTAGGTTTAGGGTTAGGTTTAGGTTTAGGGTTTGGGTGAGGGTAAGGGTAAGTGTTAGGCTTAGGGTTAGCGTTAAGGTTAGGGTTAGGTTTAGGGTTAGGGTTTGGGTTAGGGTTAGGGAAATAGTAAGGTTTAGGGTTAGGGTTAGGGTTAGGTTTATTGTTAGGGTAAGGATTAGGGTTAGGGTAAGGGTTAGGGTTAGGATTAGGTTTAGGGTAAGGCTTAGGGTTAGGGTTAAGGTAAGGGTTAGAGTTAGCATCAAGTTTAGGGTTAGGGTTAGGATAAGGGTAACGGTTAGGGTTAGTGTTGGTTAGGGTTAGGGGTTAGGGTTAGGGTTAGGGTTAGCGTTAGGTTTAGGGTTAGGGTTAGGGTTAGGGTTAGGGTAAGGGTAAGGGTTAGGATTAGGGTTAGGGTTAGGTTTAGGGTTAGGGTTAGGGTTAGGGTTAGGGTTAGGTTTAGCGTTATGGTTAGAGTATGGGTTAGGACTAGGGTTAGGCTGAGGGTTAGGGTAGAGTTCAGGTTAGGGTTAGTGTTAGGGCTAGGGTTAGTTTTATGGTAAGGGTAAGGGTTAGGCTTAGGGTTAGAGTTAGGGTTAAGGTTAGGATTACGGTTAGGGTTAGGGGTTAGGGTTAGGGTTAGGGTTTGGGTTAGGGTTAGGGTTAGGGTTAGTGTAAGTGTAAGGGTTAGGATTATGCTTAGGAGTAGGTTTAGGGTTAGGGTAAGGGTAAGGGTTAGGGTTAGGGTCAGGGTTAGTTTTAGGGTTAAGTTTAGGGTTAGTGTTCGCGTTAGGGTTAGGGTTAGTGTAAGTGTAAGGGTTAGGGTTAGGGTTAAGTTTAGGGTTAGGGTTAGGGGTTAGGATAAGGTTTAGGGTTAGGGTTAGGGTTAGGGTAAGGGTTAGGGTTAGGGTAAGGGTAAGTGTTAGTGTTAGGGTTAGGGTTAGGGTTAGGTTTACAGTAAGGGTATGTGTTAGGGTTAGGGTTAGGTTTAGGGTTAGGGTTAGGGTAAGGGTAAGTGTTAGAGTTAGGGTTAGGGTTAGAGTTAGGGTTAGGATAAAGGTAAGGGTTAGGTTTAGGGTTAGGGTTAGGGTTAGGGATTAGGGTTAGGGTTAGGGTTAGGGTTAGGTTTAGGGTTAGGGTTAGGGTAAAGGTAAGGGTTAGAGTTAGGTTAGGGTTAGGCTTAGACTTAGGCTTAGGGTGAGGGTTAGGGTTAGGTTTAGGGTAATGGTCAGGTTTAGGGTTAGGGTTAGGGTTAGGGTTAGGTTTAGGGTTAGGGTTAGGGTAATGGTTAGGTTTAGGGTTAGGGTTATGTTTAGGGTTAGGGTTGAGATTATGGTTAGGGTTAGTGTTACGGTTAGGTGTAGGGTTAGGGTTAGGGTAAGGGTTAGGTTTAGGGTTAGTGTTAGGGTTAGGATTAGGGTTAGTTTTAGGGTTAGGGTTAGGGTAAGGGTAAGGGTTAGGATTAGGGTGAGGGTTAGGTTTAGGGTTAAGGTTAGGGTTAGTGTTAGGGTTAGGGTTAGGGTAAGTTTAAGGGTTAGGGTTAGGGTTAGGGTTAGGGTTAAGATTAGGGTTAGGGTTCCGGTTAGGTTTAGGGTTAGGGTAAGGGTTAGGTTTAGGGTTAGGGTTAGGGTGAGAGTTAGGTTTAGGGTTAGGGTAAGGTTAAGGTTAGGGTTAGGTTTAGGTTTAGGGTTCGGGTTAAGGTTAAGGTTAGTTTTAGGGTAAAGGTAAGGTTTAGGGTTAGGGTTAGTGTTAGGGTAAGTGTTAGGATTAGGGTTAGGGTTAGGGTAAGGGTAAGGGTTAGTGTTAGGGGTCGGGTTAGTTTTAGGGTAAGGGTAAGAGTTAGGGTTAGGGTTAGAGTTAGGGTTGGGGTTAAGGTTAGAGTTAGGGTTAGGGTTACGGTAAGGGTAAGGGTTAGGGTTGGTTTTAGGGTTAGGGAAAGGGTAAGGTTCAGGAAAGGGTTAGGTTTAGGGTTAGGTTTAGGGTTAGGGAAAGGGTAAGGGTTAGGGTTAGGGTTAGGGTTACGGTAAGGGTTAGGGTTAGGGTTATTGTTAGGGTAAGGGTAAGGGTAAGGGTTAGGATTTGGTTCAGGTATAGGGTTAGGGTTAGGGTTAGGGTTAGGGTAAGGCTTAGGGTTAGGGTTAGGGTAAGGGTTAGGGTTAGGGTTTTCATTAAAGTTAGGGTTAGGTTTAGGGTAAAGGTATGGGTTAGGGTTAGGGTTAGGGTAAAAGTTAGCGTTAGGATTAGGATTAGGGTAAGGGTTAGGGTTAGGATTAGGGTTAGAGTTAGCATTAAGTTTAGGGTTAGGGTTAGGATAAGGGAAACGGTTAGGTTTAGTGTTGGTTATGATTAGGGGTTAGGGTTAGGGTTAGGGTTAGGTTTAGGGTTAGGGTTAGGGTAAGGGTAAGGGTTAGGATTAGGGTTAGGGTTAGGTTTAGCGTTATGGTTAGGGTAAGGGTTAGGGTTAGGGTGATGGTTAGGGTAGAGTTAAGGTTAGGGTTAGTGTTAGGGTTACGGTTAGATTTATGGTAAAGGTAAGGGTTAGGGTTATGGTTAGGGTTAGGGTTAGGGTTAGGGTTAAGGTTAGGGTTACGGTTAGGGTTAGGGGTTAGGGTTAGGGTTAGGGTTAGGTTTAGGGTAAGGCTTAGGGTTAGGGTTAGGGTTAGGGTAAAAGTTAGCGTTAGGATTAGGATTAGGGTAAGGGTTAGGGTTAGGATTAGGGTTAGAGTTAGCATTAAGTTTAGGGTTAGGGTTAGGATAAGGGAAACGGTTAGGTTTAGTGTTGGTTATGGTTAGGGGTTAGGGTTAGGGTTAGGTTTAGGGTTAGGGTTAGGGTAAGGGTAAGGGTTAGGATTAGGGTTAGGATTAGGTTTAGCGTTATGGTTAGGGTAAGGGTTAGGGTTAGGGTGAGGGTTAGGGTAGAGTTAAGGTTAGGGTTAGTGTTAGGGTTACGGTTAGTTTTATGGTAAAGGTAAGGGTTAGGGTTATGGTTAGGGTTAGGGTTAGGGTTAAGGTTAGGGTTACGGTTAGGGTTAGGGGTTAGGGTTAGGGTTAGGGTTAGGGTTAGGTTTACGGTTAGGGTTAGTGTAAGTGTAAGGGGTAGGATTAGGTTTAGGTTTAGATTTATGGTTAGCGTTAGGGTAAGGGTAAGGGTTAGGATTTGGTGAGGGTTAGGGTTACGGTTAAGTTTAGGGTTAGTGTTCGCGTTAGGGTTAGGGTTAGTGTAAGTGTAAGGGTTAGGGTTAGGGTTAGGGTTAAGGTTAGGGTTAGGGTTAGGGGTTAGGGTAAGGTTTATGGTTAGGGTTAGGGTTAGGTTAAGGGTGAGGGTTAGGGTAAGGGTAAGTGTTAGTGTTAGAGTTAGGGTTATGGTTAGGGTTACAGTAGGGTATGGGTTAGGGTTAGGGTTAGTGTTAGGGTTAGGGTTAGGGTTAGGGTTAGGGTAAGGGTAAGTGTTAGAGTTGGGGTTAGGGTTAGAGTTAGGTTTAGGATAAGGGTAAGAGTTAGGTTTAGGGTTAGGGTTAGGGTTAGGGTTAGGGGTTAGGGTTAGGGTTAGTGTTAGGGTTAGGTTTAGGGTTAGGGTTAGGGTAAGGGTTAGGGTTAGGGTTTTCATTAAAGTTAGGGTTAGGTTTAGGGTAAAGGTATGGGTTAGGGTTAGGGTTAGGGTAAAAGTTAGCGTTAGGATTAGGATTAGGGTAAGGGTTAGGGTTAGGATTAGGGTTAGAGTTAGCATTAAGTTTAGGGTTAGGGTTAGGATAAGGGAAACGGTTAGGTTTAGTGTTGGTTATGATTAGGGGTTAGGGTTAGGGTTAGGGTTAGGTTTAGGGTTAGGGTTAGGGTAAGGGTAAGGGTTAGGATTAGGGTTAGGGTTAGGTTTAGCGTTATGGTTAGGGTAAGGGTTAGGGTTAGGGTGATGGTTAGGGTAGAGTTAAGGTTAGGGTTAGTGTTAGGGTTACGGTTAGATTTATGGTAAAGGTAAGGGTTAGGGTTATGGTTAGGGTTAGGGTTAGGGTTAAGGTTAGGGTTACGGTTAGGGTTAGGGGTTAGGGTTAGGGTTAGGGTTAGGTTTAGGGTAAGGCTTAGGGTTAGGGTTAGGGTTAGGGTAAAAGTTAGCGTTAGGATTAGGATTAGGGTAAGGGTTAGGGTTAGGATTAGGGTTAGAGTTAGCATTAAGTTTAGGGTTAGGGTTAGGATAAGGGAAACGGTTAGGTTTAGTGTTGGTTATGGTTAGGGGTTAGGGTTAGGGTTAGGTTTAGGGTTAGGGTTAGGGTAAGGGTAAGGGTTAGGATTAGGGTTAGGATTAGGTTTAGCGTTATGGTTAGGGTAAGGGTTAGGGTTAGGGTGAGGGTTAGGGTAGAGTTAAGGTTAGGGTTAGTGTTAGGGTTACGGTTAGTTTTATGGTAAAGGTAAGGGTTAGGGTTATGGTTAGGGTTAGGGTTAGGGTTAAGGTTAGGGTTACGGTTAGGGTTAGGGGTTAGGGTTAGGGTTAGGGTTAGGGTTAGGTTTACGGTTAGGGTTAGTGTAAGTGTAAGGGGTAGGATTAGGTTTAGGTTTAGATTTATGGTTAGCGTTAGGGTAAGGGTAAGGGTTAGGATTTGGTGAGGGTTAGGGTTACGGTTAAGTTTAGGGTTAGTGTTCGCGTTAGGGTTAGGGTTAGTGTAAGTGTAAGGGTTAGGGTTAGGGTTAGGGTTAAGGTTAGGGTTAGGGTTAGGGGTTAGGGTAAGGTTTATGGTTAGGGTTAGGGTTAGGTTAAGGGTGAGGGTTAGGGTAAGGGTAAGTGTTAGTGTTAGCGTTAGGGTTATGGTTAGGGTTACAGTAGGGTATGGGTTAGGGTTAGGGTTAGTGTTAGGGTTAGGGTTAGGGTTAGGGTTAGGGTAAGGGTAAGTGTTAGAGTTAGGGTTAGGGTTAGAGTTAGGTTTAGGATAAGGGTAAGAGTTAGGTTTAGGGTTAGGGTTAGGGTTAGGGTTAGGGGTTAGGGTTAGGGTTAGTGTTAGGGTTAGGTTTAGGGTTAGGGTTAGTGTAAATGTAAGGGTTAGAGTTAGGGTTAGGGTTAGGGTTAAGGTTAGGGTTAGGGTTAGGGTTAGGGTAAGGGTAAGGGTTAGGGTTAGGGTTAAGGTTAGGGTTAGGGTTAGGGCTAGGGTTAGGATTAGGTTTAGGTTTAGGTTTAGTGTTCGGGTTAGGGTTAAGGTTAGGGTTAGGGTTATGGTTAGGATTAGGGTTAAGGTTAGGGTTAGGGTGAAGTTTAGGGTTAGGATTAGGGTTAGGTTTAGGATTAGGGTTAGGGTTAGGGTTAGGGTAAGGGTAAGGGTTATGGTTAGGGTTAAGGTTAGGGTTAGGGTTACGGCTAGGGTTAGGATTAGGTTTAGGTTTAGGTTTCGGGTTAGGGTAAGGGTATGGGTTAGGGTAAGGCTTAGGCTTAAATTAGGGTTAACTTACGGTTAGGTTTAGGGATAGGGTTAGGTTTAGGGAAAGGGTAAGGGTTAGGGTTAGCATTATGGTTGGGGTTAGGGTTATGGTTAGGGTTAGGGTTAGGATTAAGGTTAGGCTTAGGGTTAGGGCTAGGATTAGGATTAGGGTTAGGTTTATGTTTAGGTTTAGGGTTAGGGTATGGGTAAGGTTAGGGTTAGGCTTAGGCTTAGAGTTAGGGTTAACGTTACGGTTAGGTTTAGAGATAGGGCTAGGTTTAGGGAAAGGGTAAGTGTTAGGGTTAGGGTTAGGGTTAGGGTTAGGATTAGAGTTAGGGTTAGGGTTAGGGTTAGGGTTAGGATTAGGGTTGGGTTAGGGTAAGGGTTAGGGTTAGGGTTACGGTTAGCATTAAGGTTAGGGTTAGGGTTAGGGTAAGGGTAAGGGTTAGGGTTAGGATTAGGGTAAGGATTAGGCTTAGGGTTAGGGTTAGGGTAAGGGTTAGGGTTAGGGTTAGAATTAGCATTAAGTGTTAGGGTTAGGGTTAGGGTTAGGTTAAGGGTAGTGTTTGGGTTAGAGTTAGCATTAAGGGTTAGGGTTAGGGTTAGGGTTAGGGTTAGGTTAAGGGTAGTGTTAGGGTTAGGGTTAGGGTTAGGTTTAGATTTAGGGTTAGGGTAAGGGTAAGGGTTAGGGTTAGGTTTAGGGTTAAGTTTAGGGTTAGGGTTAGGGTTAGGGTTTGGATTAGGGTTAGGTTTAGGTTTAGGGTTAGGGTAAGGGTCAGTGTTAGGGTTAGGCTTAGGCTTAGGGTTAGGTTTAAGGCTAGGGTTAGGTTTAGGGTTAAGGTTAGGGTTAGGGTTAAGGAAAGGGTAAGGGTTAGGGTTAGGGAAAGGGAATGTTTAGGGTTAGGGTTAGGGTAAGGATTAGTGTTTCGTTTTAGGGTTAGCATTAAGGTTAGGGTTAGGGTGAGGGTTAGGGGTTAGGGTTAGGGTTAGGGTTAGGGTATGGGTTAGTGTAAGTGTAAGGGTTAGGATGAGGGTTAGGGTTAATGTTAGGTTTACGGTTAGGGTTAGGGGTTATGGTTAGTGTTAGGGTTAGGGTTAATGTAAGTGTAAGGTTTAGGGTTAGGGTTATGGTTAAGTTAGGGTTAGGGTTAGGGGTTAGGGTAAGGGTTAGGGTTAGGGTTAGGGTAAGGGTTAGGGTTGGGGTAAGGGTAAGTGTTAGGGTTACGGTTAGGGTTAGGGATACAGTAAGGGTTTGGGTTAGGGTTAGGGTTAGGGTTAGGTTTAGTGTTAGGTTTAGGGTTAAGGTTAAGGTAAGGGTAAGTGTTAGAGTTAGGGTTATGGTTAGAGTTAGGGTTAGGATAAGGGTAAGGTTTATGTTTAGGGTTAGGGTTAGGGTTAGGGGATAGTTTTAGGGTTAGTGTTAGGGTTAGGTTTAGGGTTAGAGTTAGGGTAAGGGTAAGGGTTAGGGTTAGGGTTAGGGTTAGGTTTAGTGTTAGGGTAAGGGTTAGGGTTAAGGTTAGGGTTAGGAGTAGTGTTAGGTTTAGTTTTAGGGTTAGGGTTAGGGTTAGAGTTAGGGTAAGGGTAAGAGTTAGGGTTGGGGTTAGGGTTAAGTTTAGGGTTAGTGTTAGGGCGAGGGTTAGGATTAGGGTTAGGTTTAGGTTTAGGGTCAGGGTTAGGGAAAGGGTAATGGTTAGGGTCAGGCTTAGGCTTAGGGTTAGGGTTAAGGTTACGGTTAGGTTTAGGAATAGGGTTAGGGTTAGGGATAGGGTTAGGGTTAGGCTTACGGTTAGTGTTAGGGTTAGGGTAAGGGTTAGGGTTAGGGTTAGCATTAAGGTTAGGGTTAGGGTTAGGGTAAGGGTAAGGGTTAGGGTTAGGGTTATGGTTAGGTTTAGTGTTAGGGTTAGGTTAAGGGCAAGGGTTAGGGTTAGGGTGAGTGTTAGGGTTAGGGTTAAGGTTAGGGTTAGGTTTAGGGTTAGGGTAAGGGTAAGGGTTAGGGTTAGGCTTAAGGTTAGGGTTAGGGTTAGGGTTAGGGTAAGTCTAAGGGTTAGGGTTAGGGTTAGGTTTAGGGTTAGGGAAAGGGTAATGGTTAGGGTTAGGGTTCGGTTTAGCATTAAGTTTAGGGTTAGGGTTAGGATAAGGGTATGGGTTAGGGTTAGGGTTAGGGTTAGGGTTAGGGTAAGGTTTAGGGTTAGGGTTAGGATTAGGGTTAGGGGTTAGGGTTAGTGTTAGGGTAAGGGTAATGGTTAGGGTTAGGGTTATGGTTAGGGTTAGGGTTAATGTTAGGGTTACGGTTAGGGTTAGGGTTTAGTGTTAGGGTTAGGGTTAGGGTTAAGTTTAGGGTTAAGTTTAGGGTTAGGGTTAGGTTAATGGTAAGGGTTAGGGTTAGGGTTAGGGTTAGTGTTATGGTTAGGTTTAGTGTTAGGGTTAGGGGAGGGGTAAGGGTTAGGGTTAGGGTGATTGTTAGGGTTCGGGTTAAGGTTAGGGTTAGTGTTAGTGTTCGGGTTAGGGTAAGGTTAAGGGTTAGGGTTAGTGTTAGGGTGAGGGTTAAGATTAGGTTTAGGGTTAGAGTTACGGTTATGTTTAGGGTTAGGTTTAGGGTAAGGGTTATGTTTAGGGTTAGGGTTAGGGTTAGAATTAGGGTTAGGTTTAAGATAAGGGTAAGGGTTCGGGTTAGGTAAGGTTTAGGAGTTAGGGTTAGGGTTAGGGTTAGGATTAGGGTTAGGGTAAGGGTAGTGTTAGGGTTAGGGTTAGGTTTAGGGTTAGGGTTAGGGTTAGGGTAAGGGTAAGGGTTAGGGTTAGGGTTAGGGTTAGGGTAGGGTTACAGTAAGGTTATGGGTTAGGGTTTGGGTTAGGGTTAGGTTCAGGTTTAGGGTTAGGGTAAGGGTAAGTGTTAGGGTTAGGCTTAGGCTTAGGGTTAGGGTTAAGGTTAGGGTTAGGTTTAGGGTTAGGGTTAGGTTTAGGGTTAGGTTTAGGGAAAAGGTAAGGGTTAGGGTTAGGGTTAGGGTTAGGGTAAGGGTTAGGGTTAGGGAAAGGGTAAGGTTTAGGGTTACGTTTAGGGTTATGGTTAGGGTAAGTATTAGTGTTTCGGTTAGGGTAAGGGTTAAGGTTAGGGTTAGGGTTAGCATTAAGTTTAGGGTTAGGGTTAGCGTAAGGTTTAGGGTTAGGGTTATTGTTAAGGGGAGGGTTAGGTTTGGGGGTTAGGGTTAGGGTTAGGATTAGGTTTAGGGATAGTTTAGGGTTAGGGTTAGGGTAAGGTTTAGGGTTAGGGTTAGGTTTAGGGGTAGGGTTAGGGTAAGGTTAAGTGTTAGGGTTTGGGTTAGGGTTCGGCTTAAGGTTAGGGTTAGGGTTAGGGTTAGGGTAAGGCTAAGGGTTAGGGTTAGGGTTAGGGTTAGGGAACGGGTAAGGGTTAGGGTTAGGGTTAGGTTTAGCATTAAGGTTACGGTTAGTTTTAGGGTAAGGGTAAGGGATAGGGTTAGGGTTATGGTTAGGGTTAGGGTTAATGTTAGGGTTACGGTTAGGGTTAGGGTTTAGGGTTAGGGTTAGGGTTAGGGTTAGGTTTAGTGTAAGGTTTTGGGTTAGGGTTAGTGTAAGTGTAAGGGTTAGGATTAGGGTTAGGGTTAGGTTTAGGGTTAGGGTTAGTGTAAGTGTAAGGGTTAGGGTTAGGGTTAGGGTTAGGTTTTGGGTTAGGGTGAGGGTAAGGGTAAGGGTTGGGATTAGGGTTAGGGTTAGGTTTAGCGTTAGGGTTAGGGAAAGGGTAAGGGTTAGGGTTAGGGTTAGGTTTAGCATTAAGGTTAGGTTAGGGTTAGGGTAAGGGTATGGGTTAGGGTTAGTGTTAGGGTTGGGGTTAGGGTTATGGTTAGGGTTAGGGTTAGGGATAAGGTTATGGTTAGGGTTAGGGCTAGGATTAGGGTTAGGGTTAGGGTTAGGGTTCAGGTTAGGGTAAGTGTAAGGGTGAGGGTTAGGGTTAGGGTTAAGGTTAGGGTTAGAGTTAGGGGTTATGGTAAGGGTTAGGGTTAGGTTTAGGGTTAGGGTAAGGGTTAGGGTTAGGGTAGGGGTAAGTGTTATGGTTAGGGTTAGAGTTAGGGTAGGGTTACAGTAAGGTTATGGGTTAGGGTTAGGGTTAGGGTTAGGTTCAGGGTTAGGGTTAGGGTTAGGGTTAGGGTAAGGGTAAGAGTTAGAGATAGGATTAGGGTTAGAGTTAGGGTTAGCATAAGGGTAAGGTTTAGGTTTAGGGTTAGGTTTAAGGTTAGGGGATAGGGTTAGGGTTAGGTTTATGGTTAGAGTTAGGGTAAGGGTAAGGGTTAGGTTTAGGATTCGGTTTAGGTTTAGTGTTAGAGTTAGGGTAGGGTAAGGGTTAGGGTTAGGGTGAGTGTTAGGGTTAGGGTTAAGGTTAGGGTTAGTGTTAGAGTTCGGGTTAGGGTAAGGTTAAGTGTTAGGGTTAGGTTTAGGGTGAGGGTTAAGATTAGGTTGAGGGTTAGAGTTACGGTTAGGTTTAGGGTTAGGGTTAGGGTAAGGGTTAGGTTTAAGGTTAGGGTTAGGGTTAGGTTTAGGATAAGGGTAAGGGTTAGGGTTAGGGTAAGGGTTAGGAGTTAGGGTTAGGGTTAGGATTAGGGTTAGGGTAAGGGTTAGGGTTAAGGTTTAGGGTTTGGGTTAAGTTTAGGTTTAGGGTTAAGGTTAGGGTTAGGGTTAGGATTAGGGTTAGGTTTAGGTTTACAGTTAGGGTAGGGGTAAGGGTAAGGTTTAGGGTTAGGGTTAGGGTTAAGGTTAGGGTTAGTGTTAGGGCGAGGTTTAGGATTAGGTTTAGGTTTAGGGTTAGCGTCAGTGTAAGGGTAATGGTTAGGGTTAACTTAGGCTTAGGGTTAGGGTTAAGGTTACAGTTAGGTTGAGGAATAAGTTTAGGGTTAGGCATAGGGTTAGGGTTAGGCTTTGGGTTAGTGTTAAGGTTTGGGTGAGGGTTAGGGTTAGGTTTAGGGTTAGGGTTAGGGTTAGCATTAAGGTTAGGGTTAGGGTTAGGGTAAGGGTAAGGGTTAGGGTTATTGTTAGGTTGAGTGTTAGGTTTGGGGGTTAGGGTTAGGTTTAGGGATAGGTTTAGGTTTAGGGTTAGGGTAAGGGTAAGGGTTAGGGTTAGGGTTAGGTTTAGGTTTAGGGTTAGGGTTAGGGTAAGGGTAGTGTTAGGGTTAGGGTTAGGGTTAGGTTTAGGGTTAGGGTTAGGGTAAGGGTAAGGGATGTGGTTAGGGTTAGGGTTAAGTTTAGGGTTAGAGTTAGGGTTAGTATTAGGGTTAGGTTTAGGGTTAGGGTTAGGGTTAGGGTAAGGGTAAGTGTTAGCGTTAGGCTTAGGCTTAGGGTTAGGGTTAAGGTTAGGGTTAGGTTTAGAGTTAAGGTTATGTTTAGGGTTAGGGGAAGAGTAAGGTTTAGGGTTAGGGTTAGATTTAGGGTTAGTGTTAGGGTTAAGGTAAGGATTAGGGTTAGGGTTAGGGTTAGGGTTAGGGTAAGGGTTAGGTTTAGGGATAGGGTAAGGGTTAGGAGTTAGGGTTAGGGTTAGGATTAGGGTTAGGGTTAGGGTTAGGATAAGGGAAAGGGTTAGGGTTAGGGTAAGGGTTAGGTGTTAGGGTTAGGGTTAGGGTTAAGTTTAGGGTTAGGGTTAGGGTTAGGGTTAGGTTTAGAATTAGGTTTAGGTTTAGGTTTAGTGTTAGGGTTTGGGTAAGGGTAAGTGTTAGGGTTAGGCTTAGGCTTAGGTTTAAGGTTAAGGTTAGGGTTAGGTTTAGGGTTAGGGTTAGGTTTAGTGTTAGGCTTAGGGAAAGGGTAAGGGTTAGGGTTAGGTTTAGTGTTGGGGGAAGGGTTAGGGTTAGGGAAAGGGTAAGGGTTAGGGTTAGGATTAGGGTTAGGGTAAGGATTAGTGTTTCGGTTAGGGTAAGGGTTAAGGTTAGGGTTAGGGTTAGCATTAAGTTTAGGGTTAGGGTTAGCGTAAGGTTTAGGGTTAGGGTTATTGTTAGGGGGAGGGTTAGGTTTGGGGTTTAGGGTTAGGGTTAGGATTAGGTTTAGGGATAGTTTTAGGGTTAGGGTTATTGTAAGTTTTAGGGTTAGGGTTAGGTTTAGGGGTAGGGTTAGGGTAAGGTTAAGTGTTAGGGTTTGGGTTAGGGTTAGGCTTAAGGTTAGGGTTAGGGTTAGGGTTAGGGTAAGGGTATGGGTTAGGGTTAGGGTTAGGATAAGGGTAAGGTTTAGGGTTAGTGTTAGGGTTAGGGGTTAGGGTTAGGGTTAGGGTTAGGTTTACGATTAGGGTTATTGTAAGGGTAAGGGTTAGGATTAGGGTTAGGTTTAGGTTTAGCGTTATGGTGAGGGTAAGGGTTAGGGTTATTGTTAGGGTGAGGGTTAGGATAGAGTTAAGGTTAGAGTTAGTGTTAGGGTTAGGGTTAGTGTTAGGGTAAGGGTAAGGGTTAGGGTTAGGGTTATGGTTAGGGTTAGGGTTAATGTTAGGGTTATGGTTAGGGTTAGGGATTAGGGTTAGGGTTAGGGTTAAGGTTAGGGTTAGGGTTAGGGGTTAGGGTAAGGGTTAGGGTTAGGTTTAGGGTTAGGGTAAGGGTTAGGGTTAGGGTAGGGGTAAGTGTTAGGGTTAGGGTTAGGGTTAGGGTAAGGGTTACAGTAAGGTTATGGGTTAGGGTTTGGGTTAGGGTTAGGTTCAGGTTTAGGGTTAGGGTAAGGGTAAGTGTTGGAGTTAGGAGTAGGGTTAGAGTTAGGGTTAGGATAAGGGTAAGGTTTAGATTTAGGGTTAGGTTTAAGGTTAGGGGATAGGGTTAGGGTTAGGGTTAGGATTAGGTTTAGGGTTAGAGTTAGGGTAAGGGTAAGGGTTAGGGTTAGGATTAGGGTTAGGTTTAGTGTTAGGGTTAGGGTAAGTGTAAGGGTTAGGGTTAGGGTGAGTGTTAGGGTTAGGGTTAAGGTTAGGGTTAGTGTTAGAGTTCTGGTTAGGGTAAGGTTAAGGGTTAGGGTTAGGGTTAGGTTGAGGGTTAAAATTAGGTTTAGGGTTAGAGTTACGGTTAGGTTTAGGGTTAGGGTTAGGGTAAGGGTTACGTTTAGGGTTAGGGTTAGGGTTAGGTTTAGGATAAGGGTAAGGGTTATGGTTAGGGTAAGGGTTAGAAATTAGGGTTAGGGTTAGGATTAGGGTTAGGGTTAGGGTCAGGTTTAGGGTTAAGGTTAGGGTTAGGGTTAAGGTTAGGGTTAGGATTAGGGTTAGGTTTAGGTTTAGGGTTAGGGTTAGGGTTAGAGTAAGGGTAAGGTTTAGGGTTAGGGTAAGGCTTAAGGTTAGGGTTAGTGTTAGGGCGAGGTTTAGGATTCGGGTTAGGTTCAGATTTAGGGTTAGGTTTAGGGTAAGGGGAATGGTTAGTGTTAGGCTTAGGCTTAGGGTTAGGGTTAAGTTTACGGTTAGGTAGAGGAATAAGGTTAGGGTTAGGCATAGGGTTAGGGTTAGGCTTAGGGTTAGCATTAAGGTTAGGGTTAGGGTTAGCGTAAGGGTAAGGGTTAGGGTTATTGTTAGGTTGAGGGTTAGGTTTGGTTGTTAGGGTTAGGGTTAGGGATAGGTTTAGGTTTAGGGTTAGGGTTAGGGTTAGGGTTAGGGTTAGGTTTAGGTTTAGGGTTAGGGTTAGGGTAAGGGTAGTGTTAGGGATAGGGTTAGGGTTAGGGTTAGGTTTAGGGTTAGGATTAGGGTTAAGGTAAGGGTTAGGATTAGGGTAAGGGTAAGTGTTAGGTTAGGGTTAGGGTTAGGGTTAGGGTTAGGTTTAGGGTTAGAGTTAGGGTAATGGTAAGTGTTAGGGTTAGGGTGAGTGTTAGGTTTAGGGTTAGGGTTAGGGTTAGGGTTAAGGTAAGGATTAGGGTTAGGGTTAGGGTTAGGTTAAGGATTCGGTTTAGGGTTAGGGTTAGCATTAAAGTTAGGGTAGGGTTTGTGTAAGGTAAGGGTTAGGGTTATTGTTAGGATGAGGGTTAGGTTTGGGGGTTAGGGTTAGGGTTAGGATTAGGGTTAGGTATAGGTTTAGGATTAGGGTTAGGGTAAGGTTAAGGGTTAGGGTTAGGGTTACGGTTAGGTTTAGTGTAAGGGTAAGTGTTAGGGTTACGGTTATGGTATAGGTAAGGGTAAGGTTTAGTTTTAGCGTTAAGGTTAGGTTTAGGGTTAGGTTTAGGGTTAGGGTTAGGGGAAGGGTAAGGGTTAGGGTTAGGGTTAGGGAAAGGGTAAGGATTAGGGTAAGGGTTAGGGTTAGGTTTAGGGTTAGGGTTAGAGTAAGGGTGAGGTTTAGGGTTAGGGTTAGGCTAAGGGTTAGGGTTAGGGTTAGGGTTAGGGTTAGCATTAAGATTAGGGTTAGGGTTAGGGTAAGGGTAAGGGTTAGGGTTAGGGTTGATGTAAGGATTAGGGTTAGGGTTAGGGATAGGTTAAGGGTTAGGTTTAGGGTTAGGGTTAGGGTAAGGTTAAGGGTTAGGGTTAGGGTGAGGGTTAGGGTTAGGGTAAGGTTAGGGTTAGTGTTAGAGTTGGGGTTAGGGTAAGGCTAAGGGTTAGGGTTAGGGTTAGGGTTAAGATTAGGGTTAGGGATATGGTTACGGTTAGGTTTAGGGTTAGGGTTAGGGTAAGAGTTAAGTTTAGGGTTAAGGTTAGGGTTAGAGTTAGGGTTAGGGTTAGGGTAAGAGTAAGGGTTAGGATTAGGGATAAGTTCAGGTTTAGGGTTGGGATTAAGTTAGGGTTAGGGTTAGGGAAAGGGTAAGGGTTAGGGTTAGGGTTAGGGTTACAGTAAGGGTATGGGTTACGGTTAGGTTTAGGGTTAGGTTTACTGTTAGGGTTAGGGTTACAGTTAGGGTAAGGGTAAGTGTTAGGGTTAGGGTAAGGGTAAGGGTTAGGGTTAGGGTTAGGGTAAGGGTAAGGTTTAGGGTTAGGGTTAGGTTTAGGTTTAGGGTTAGGGTTAGGGGTAGGGTTAGGGTTGGCATTAAGGTTAGGGTTAGAGTGAGGGTAAGAGTAGGGGTAAGTGTTAGGGATAGAGTTAGGGTTAGGGTTAAGGTTAGGTTTAGGGTTAGGGTTAGGGTTAGGGTAAGGTTAAGGGTAAGGGTTAGGGTTAGTTTTGGGTTAGGGAAAGGGTAAGGGTTGGGGAAAGGTTTAGGGTTAGCAGTAAGTTTAGGTTTAGGGTTAGAGTAAGGGTAAGGGTTAGGGTTATTGTTAGGGCAATGGTTAGGTTTGGGGGTTAGGGTTAGGGTTAGGGTTAGGGTTAGGGTAAGGCTTAGGGTTAGGGTTAGGTTTAGGGTAAGGGTTAGGGTTAGGGTTATTGTTAGGTTTAGCATTAAGTTTAGGGTTAGTGTTAGAGTAAGGGTAAGGGTTAGGGTTAGGGTAAGGATTAGGGTTGGGTTTAGGGTTAGAGTAAGGGTTAGGGTTAGGGTTATTGTTAGCGTTAAGTTTAGGGTTAGGGTTAGGGCAAGGGTAAGGTTTAGAGTTAGTGTTAGGGTTAGGTTTAGGGGTTAGGGTTAGGGTTAGTGTTAGGGTTAGGTTTAGGGTTAGGGTTAGGGTAAGGGTAAGGGTTAGGTTTAGTGTTAGGTTTAGGTTTAGCGTTATGGTTAGGGTAAGGGTTAGGGTTAGGGTTAGGGTGAGGGATAGGGTAGGGTAAGGTTAGGGTTAGTGTTAAGGTTAGGGTTTGGGTTATGGTAAGTGTAAGGGTTAGGGTTAGGGTTAGGGTTAGGGTTAAGGTTACGGTTACAGTTAGGGTTAGGGGTTAGGGTTAGGGTTAGGTTTAGGTTTAGGGTTAGGGTAAGTGTAATGGTTATGGTTAGGGTTAGTGTTAGGTTTAGGGTTAGCGTTAGGGTAAGGGTAAGGGTTAGGTTTAGGGTGAGGGTTAACGTTAGGGTTAAGGTTAGGGTTAGTGTTCAGGTTAGGGTTAGGGTTAGGTTAAGGTTAAGGGTTAGGGTTAGGTTTAGGTTTAAGGTTAGGGCTAGGGTTAGGGTTATTGTTAGGGTTATGATTAGGGTAAGGGTTAGGGTTAAGGTAAGGGTAAGTGTTAGCTTTAGGGTTAGGGTTAGGGTTACAGTAAGGGCATGGGTTAGGGTTAGGGTTAGGGTTAGGGTTAGGGTTAGGTTTAGAGTTAGGGTTAGTTAATGGTTAAGGTTAGGTTTAGGGTAAGGGTAAGTTTTAAGGTTAGGATTAGGGTTAGGGTTAGTGTTAGGGTAAGGGTTAGGGTTAGGGTTAGGGTTAGGTTTAGGGTAAGAGTAAGGGTTAGGGTTAGGGTTAGGGTAAGGGTTAGGGTTAGGGTAAGAGTAAGGGTTGTGGTTAGTGTTAGGGTTAGGGTAAGGTTTAGAGTTAGGGTTAGGGTTAGGGTAAGGATTAGGGTTAGGGTTAGTGTTAGGGTAAGTGTTAGGGTTAGGGTTAGGGTTAGGGTTAGGGTGAGCATTAAGGTTAGGGTTAGGGTCAGGGTTAGAGGTTAGAGTTAGGGTTAGTGTTAAGCTTAGCGTTAGGTTTGGGCTTGGAGTTAAGCTTAGGGTTACGGTCAGGGTAAGGGTAAGTGTTAGGGTTAGGGTAAGTGTAAGGGTTAGGGTTAGCGTTACGGTTAGGGTTAAGGGTTAGGATTAGGGTTAGGGTAAGGATTAGGGTTAGGGTTAGTGTTAGGGTAAGGGTTAGTGTTAGGGTTAGGGTTAGGGTTAGCATTGAGGTTATGGTTAGTGTTAGGGTAAGGGTAAGGATAAGGGTTAGGGTTAGGGTTAGGGTTAGGGTTAGGGGTTAGAGTTAGGGATTGGGTTAGGGTTAGGGTTAGGGTTAGGTTTAGGGTTAGGGTTAGGGTTAGAGTAAGGGTTAGGTTTGGGGTTAGGGTTAGGGTTAGAGTTAGGGTTAAGGTGAGGGTTAGGGTTAGGGTGAGGTTTAGGGTAAGGGTTAGGGTTAGGGTTAGGGTAAGGGTAAGGGTTAGGTTAGGGTTAGGTAAGGGTTAGGGTTAGGTTTAGGGTAATTGTAAGGTTTAGGGTTATGGGTAGGGTTAGGGTTAGGGTAAGGGTAAGTCTAGGGTTAGGTTTAGGATTAGAGTTAAGGTAAGGGTAAGGGGTAGGGTTAGGGTTAGGTTATAGTTAGCGTACGGGTTAGGGTTAGGATTAGGGTTAGGGTTAAGGTGAAGGCTTGGGCTAGGGTTAGGTTAGGGTTAGAGTAAAGGTTAGGGTTAGGTTTAGGGTAAGAGTAAGGTTTAAGTTTAGAGTTAGGGTTAGGGTTAGGGTAACGGTAAGGTCTAGGGTTAGGTTTAGGCTTAGGGTTAGGGTTAAGGTTAGGGTTAGGGTTAGGGTTAGGGTTATGGTAAGGGTAAGGGTTAGGTTTAGGGTTAGGTTAGGGTGAGGGTAAGGGTTAGGGTTACGGTTAGGTTTAGGGTAAGGGGTTAGGGTTAGGGATAGCGCTAGGTTTAGGTTTAGGGTTAGGGTTAGGGTAAGGGTAAGGGTTACGGTTAGGGTTAGGGTTAGCTTTAGGTTTAGGGTTACGGTTAGTGTTCGGGTTAGGGTTAGGGAAAGGGTTAGGGTTAGGGTAAGGTTTAGGGTTAGGTTTAGCATTAGGATTAGGGTTAGACTTAGGGTTAGGGTTAAGGTAAGGGTAAGGGTTAGGGTTAGGGTTAGGTTTTGGGTTAGGGGTTAGGGTAAGGGTTAGGGTTAGGGTAAGGGTTAGGGTTTCAGTTAGGGTTAGGGTAAGGGTAGTGTTAGTGTTAGGGTTAGGGTTATGGTTAGGGTTAGGTTTAGGGTAAGAGTAAGGGTTAGGGTTAGGGTTTGTGTTAGGGTTAGGGTTAGGGTAAGGGTAAGTGTTAGGGTTAGGGTTAGGGTTAGGATAAGGGTAAGTGTTAGGATTATGTTTAGGTTTAGGGTTAGGGGTTACGGTTAGGGTTAGGGTTAGAGTTAGGGTTAGGGGAAGCTTAGGGTTAGAGTCAGGGTTAGGGTTAGGGTAAGGGTAAGTTTTACATTTAGGTTTATGCTTAGGGTTAGGGTTAGGGTTAGGGTTAGGGTTAGGGTTAGGGTTAGGGTAAGGGTAAGTGTTAGGTTTAGGGTTAGGGTTAGGGTTACAGTAATGGTATGGGTTAGCGTTAGGGTTAGGGTTAGGGTTAGGGAAAGGGTAAGGGTTAGGGTTAGGGTTAGGTGTTAGGGTTAGAGTTAGTGGAAGGTTTAAGGTTAGGGTAAGGGAAAGGGTAGGGTTAGGGTTAGGGTTAGGTTTAGAGCTAGATTAGGGTTAGGTTCAGAGTTAGGGTTAGGGTTAGGTTTAGGGCTAGGATTAGAGTAAGGGAAAGTGTTAGGGTTACGGTTAGGGTTAGGGTTAAGGTTAGGGTTAGGGTTAGGGTTAGGGTTAGGGAAATGTTTAGGTTTAGTGTTAGGGTTAGCATTACCGTTAGTGTTAGGGTTAGGGTAAGGGAAAGGGTTAGGGTTAATGTTAGGTTTAGGGTTAGGTTTGGGGTTAAGATTAGGGTTAGGGTTAAGTAAGGGTAAGGGTTAGGGTTAGGTTTAGGATTAGGTCTAGGGTTAGGGGTTAGGGTTAGGGTTAGGGTTAGGGTAAGGGTTAGGGTTAGGGTTAGGGTTAGTGTAAGGGTAAGTGTTAGGGTTAGAGTTAAGGTTAGGGTTAGGATAAGGGTAAGGGTAAGGGTAAGGGTTAGGGTTAGGTTCAGGGTTAGGTTTAGAGTTAGGGTTAGGGTTAGGTTTAGGGTTAGGGTTAGGGTAAGGGAAAGGGCTAGGGTTAGGGTTAGAGTTAGGGTTAGGGTTAGGGTTAGGGTTAGGGTTAGGGTAAGGGTAAGGGTTAGGGTTAGGTTTAGGGTTGGGGTTAAGTTTAGGGTTAGGGTTAGGGTAAGGGTAAGGGTTAGGGTTGGGTTTAGGGTCAGCGTTAGGGTTAGGGTTAGTGTTAGTGGTTACGGTTAGGCTTAGGGTTAGGTTAAGGGTTAGGGTTAGGGTTAGGGTAAGGGTTAAGTTTAGGCTTAGGGGTTAGGTTTAGGATTAGGGTTAGACTAAGGGTAAGTGTTAGAGTTTGGGTTAGGGTTAGGGTAAGGATAAGGGTTAGGGTTATGGTTAGGGTTAGGTTTAGGGTTAGGGTTAGTGTAAGGTTAAGTGTTAGGGTTATGGTTAGGGTAAGACTAAGGGTAAGGGTTAGGGTTAGGCTTAGGTTTAGGGTTAGGTTTAGAGTTAGGGTTAGGGTTAGGTTTAGGGTTAGGGTTAGAGTAAGGGTAAGGGTTAGGGTTAAGGTTAGGGTTAGGGTTAGGGTTAGGATTAGAGTACGGGTAAGGGTTAGGTTTAGGTTTAGGTTCAGAGTTAGGGTTAGGGTTAGGGTTAGGGTTAGTGTTAAGGTTAGGGTTAGGGTTAGGGTAAGTGTAAGGGTTAGGGTTCGGGTTAGGGTTAGGGTTTAGGGTTAGGGTCAGGGTTATTGTAATAGTAAGGGAAAGGTTTAGGGTTAGGGTTAGGGTTAGGGTTAGGGTTGAGTTAAGTGTAAGGGTTAGGGTTAAGGTTAGTGTTAGAGTTAGGGTTAGGTTTACGGTAAGGGTAAGTTTTAAGGTTAGGGTTAGGGTTAGGGTTAGCGTTAGGGTAAGGGTAAAGATTAGGGTTAGGGTTACGGTTAGGGTTAGGGGTTAGATTTAGGGTTAGGGTTAGGGTTAGTGATAGGGTTAGGTTTCAGGTTAGGGGTATGGTTAGGGTTAGGGTAAGGGTTAGGGTTAGAGTAAGGGTAAGGGTAAGGGTTGTGGTTAGTGTTAGGGTTAGGGTAAGGGTTAGGGTTAGGGTTAGGGTTAGGGCAAGGATTAGGGTTAGGGTTAGTTTTAGGGTTAGGGTTAGGGTTAGGGTGAGCATTCAGGTTAGGGTTAGGTTTAGGGTTAGGGGTTAGAATTAGGGTTAGTGTTAGGGTTAGGGTTAGGGTTAGGCATAGGGTTAAGGTTAGGGTTATGGTTAGGGTAAGGGTAAGTTTTAGGGTTAGGGTAAGGGTAAGCGTTAGGGTTAGGGTTAGGGTTAAGGTTAGGGTTACGGTTAGGGTTAGGGGTTATGGTTAGGGTTAGGCTTAGGTTTAGGGTTAGGGTTAGGGTAAGTGGAAGGGTTAGGGTTAGGTTTAGGGTTAGGTTTAGGGTTAGCGTTAGGGTAAGGGTAAGTGTTAGTGTTAGGCTTAGGGTTAGGTTTAGCATTATGGTTAGGGTAAGGGTTAGGGTTAGGATTAGGGTGAGGTTTAGGGTAGGGTGAATGTTAGGGTTAGTGTTAGAGTTAGAGTTAGGGTTAGGGTAAGGGTAAGGGTTAGGGTTAGGGTTAGGGTTAGGTTTAGGGTTAGGTTAAGAATTAGGGTTAGGGTTAGGGTAAGGGTTAGGTTTAGGGTTAGGGTTAGTGTTATCATTAAGGTTAGGGTTAGAGTTAGGGTAAGGGTAATGGTTAGGGTTATTGTTAGGGTGAGGGTTAGGTTTGGGGGTTAGGGTTAGGGTTAGGTTTAGGGATAGGTTTAGGGTTAGAGTTAGGGTACGGGTAAGGGTTAGGGTTAGGGTTAGGGTTAGGTTTAGGGTTAGGGTTAGGTTTAGGGTAAGGGTTAGGGTTAGGGTTAGGGTTAAGTTTAGAGTTAGGGTTAGGGTAAGGGTAAGTTCTAGGGTTAGGGTTAGGGTTAGGTTTAGGGTGAGGGTAAGGGTAAGGGTAAGTGTTAGGGTTAGGGTTAGGGTAAGGGTTAGGGTTAGGTTTAGGGTAAGGGTTAAGGTGAGGGTTAGGGTTAGGGTAACGGTAAGGGTTAGGGTTAGGGTTAGGGTAAGGATTAGGCTTAGGGTTAGGGTTAGGGTTAGGGTTAGCATTAAGGTTAAGGTTAGGTTAGCGTTAGGATTAGGGTTAGGGTTAGGGTTAGGTTAAGGGTAAGGGTAAGGGTTAGGGTTAGGGTTAGGTTTAGGGTTAGGGTTAGGGTTAGGGTTAGGGTAAGGGTAAGTGTTAGGGTTAGGGTTAGCGTTAGGTTTAGGTTTAGGGTTAGGATTAGGGAAAGGGTAAGGGTTAGGGTTAGTGTTAGGGTTAGGTTTAGGGTTAGGGTTAGGGTAAGGATTAGTGTTAGGTTTAGGGTAAGGGTTAGGGTTAGGGTTAGGGGTCGCATTAAGTTTGGGTTAGGGTTAGGGTAAGGGTAAGAGTTAGGGTTATTGTTAGGGTAAGGGTTGGTTTTGGGGGTTATGGTTATGGTTAGGGTTAGGGTTAGGGTTAAGGATAGGTTTAGGGTTAGGGTTAGTGTAAGCGTCAGGTTTAGGGTAGGGTTAGGGTTAGGTTTATGGTTAGGGTTAGGGTTATGGTTAAGTTTACGGTTAGGGTTAGGGTAAGGGAAAGATTTAGGGTTAGGGTTAGTTCTAGGGTTAGAGAAAGGGTAACGGTTAGGGTAAGGTTTAGGGTTAGGGTTTGGGTTAGGGTTAGGGTAAGGCTTAGGGTTAGGGTTAGCGTTAGGGTAAGGGTTAAGGTTAGCATTAAGCTTAGGGTTATGGTTAGGGTAAGTGTAAGGGTTAGGGTTAGGGTTAGGTTAAGGATTAGGTTTAGGGTTAGGGTAAGTGTTAGGGTTAGGTTTAGAGTTAGGGTTAGGGTTAGGTTTAGGGTTAGGGTTACGGGAAGGGTAAGGGTTAGGTTTAGGATTAGGGTTTAGGTTAGGGTTAGGGTTAGGGTTAGGATTAGGTTTAGGTTTAGGTTTAGGGTTAGGGTTAGAGTTAGGGTAAGGGTAAGGGTTAGGGTTAGGCTTAGGCTTAGGGTTAGGGTTAAGGTTAGGGTTAGGTTTAGGTTTAGGGTTAGGGTTAGGGTTAGGGAAAGGGTTAGGGTTAGGGTTAGTGTTAGGGTTAGGGTTAGGGTTAGGGTTAGAGTAAGGATTAGTGTTAGGGTTAGGGTAAGGGTTAGGGTTATTTTTAGGGTTAGCATTAAGTTTAGGGTTAGGGTTATGGTAAGGGTAAGGGTTAGGGTTATTGTTAGGGTAAGAGTTAGTTTTGGGGGTTAGGGTTAGGGATAGGTTTAGGGTTAGGGTTAGTGTAAGGCTAAGGGTTAGGGTTAGGTTTAGGTTTAGGGTTAGGGTTATGGTAAGGGTAATTGGTAGGGTTAGGGTTAGGTTTAGGGTTAGGGTTAAGGTTAGGTTTAGGGTTAGGGTAAGTGTTAGAATTAGGGTTAGGGTTAATTTTAGGTTTAGGGAAAGGGTAAGGGTGAGGGTAAGGTTTAGCGTTAGGGTTAGGGTTAGGGTAAGGTTTAGGGTTAGGGTTATGGTTAGGGTAAGGTAAGGGTTAGGATTAGGGTTAGGGTTATAGTTAGCATTAAGTTTAGGGTTAGGGTTAGGGTTAGGGTAAGGGTTAGGGTTAGGGTAAGGATTAGGGTTATGGTTTGGGTTAGAGTAATGGTTAGGTTTAGGGTTCGATTTAGGGTTATCATTAAGTTTAGGGTTAGGGTTAGGGTTAGGGTTAGGATAAGTGTAAGGGTTAGGGTTAGGATTAGGGATAGGGGTTAGCGTTAGGGTTAGGGTAAGGGTAAGAGTAAGGCATAGGTTTAGGGTTAGGGTTAGTTGTTAGGGTTAGGGTTAGTGTAAGGTTTAGGGTTAGGGTTAGGTTTAGGGTAAGGCTTAGGTTTAGGGTTAGGGTTAACATTAAGGTTAGGGTTAGGGTTAGGGAAAGGGTTAGGGTTAGGGTTAGGGTTAGGGTAAGGCTTAGGTTTAGGGTTAGGGTTAACATTAAGGTTAGGGTTAGGGTTAGGGAAAGGGTTAGGGTTAGGGTTAGGGTTAGGGTAAGTGTAAGGGTTAGGGTTAGGGTTAGGTTTAGTTTTAGGGTTGGGGTTAAAGTTAGGGTTAGAGTTAGGGTAACGGTAAGGGTTAAGGTTAGGGTTAGGGTTAGGGTTGGCATTAAGGTTAGGGTTCGTGTTAGGGTTAGGTTTAGGGTAAGGTTAAGGGTTAGGGTTAGGGTTAGGGTTAAGATTACGTTTAGGGTTAGGGTTACGGTTAGGTTTCTTGTTAGGGTTAGGGTAAGGGTTTGGTTTAGGGTTAGGGTTAGGGTTAGGGTTAGGTTTAGGGTTAGGGTTAGGGTAAGGGGAAGGGGAAGTGTTAGGGTGAGTGTTAGGGTTAGGGTTAAGGTTAGGGTTAGTGTTAGGTTTAGGGTTAGGGTAAAGTTAAGGGTTAGGTTAAGGGTTAGGGTTAAGATTAGGGTTAGGTTTAGGTTTAGGGTTAGGGTTAGGGTAAGGGTTAGGTTTTGGGTTAGAGTTAGTATTAGGGTTAGAGTAAGGGTAAGGGTTAGGGTTAGGGTAAGGTTTAGGTTTAGGGTTGGGTTTAAGGTTAGGGTTAGGGTTAGGGTAAGGGTAAGGGTTAATGTTAGGGTTACGATTATGGTCAGGGTTAGGGTTAGGGTTACGGTTAGGGTAAGGGTGAGGTTTAGGGTTAGGGTTAGGGTTAGGGTTAGGGTTAGTTTTAGGGTTAGGGTTAGGGATAGCATTAAGGTTAAGGTTAGGGTTAGGGTTAGGGTAAGGTAAGGGTAAGTGTTAGGGTTAGGGTTACGGTTAGGGTTAGGGCTAAGGTTAGGGTTAGGATTAGGGTAAAGGTAAGGGTTAGGTTTAGGTTTAGGTTTAGGGTTAGGGAAAGGGTAAGGGTTAGGGTAGGGTTTAGGGTTAGGGTTAGGGTTAGGGTAAGGCTTAGGGTTAGGGTTAGGGTTAGGATAAGGGTTAGGGTTAGGGTTAAGGTTAGGGTTAGCATTAAGGTTAAGGTTAGGGTTAGGGTAAGGGTAAGGTTTAGGGTTAGGGTTAGGGTAAGGATTAGGGTTAGCATTAGGGTTAGAGTAAGGTTTATGGTTAGGGTTAGGGTTAGGGTTAGCATTAAGTTTAGGGTTAGGGTTATGGTAAGGGTAAGGGATAGGGTTAGGTTTAGGGTTAGGGTTAACATTAAGGTTAGGGTTAGGGTTAGGGTTAGGGAAAGGGTTAGGTTTAGGGTTAGGGTGAGGGTAAGGGTTTGGGTTAGTGTTAGGTTTAGGTGTAGGTTTGGGTTTAAGGTTAGGGTTAGGGTTAGGGTAAGGGTAAGTGTTAGGTTTAGGGTTAGGGTTAGGGTAAGTGTTAGGGTTAGGGTTAGGGTTACGGTTAGGTTAAGGGTAAGGATTCGGGTTAGGGTTAGGGTTAGGTTTAGGTTTAGGTTTAGGGTTAGGGTTAGGGTAAGGTTAAGGTTTTGGTTTAGGTTAAGGGTTAAGGTTAGTCTTAGGGTTAGGGTTAGGGTTAGGATTAGGTTTAGGTTTAGGGTTAGGGTTAGATTTAGGGTAAGGGTAAGTGTTAGTGTTAGGCTTAGACTTAGGATTAGGGTTAAGGTTAGGGTTAGGTTTAGGTTTAGGGTTAGGGTTAGGGATAGGGAAAGGGTAAGGTTTAGCGTTACTGTTAGGGTTAGGTTTAGGGTTAGGGTTAGGGTAAGGATTAGTGTTAGGGTTAGGGTAAGGGTTAGGGCTAGGTTTAGGGTTAGCATTAAGTTTGGGTTAGGGTTAGGGTAAGGGTGAGGGTTAGAGTTAGGGTTAGGGTTAACATTAAGGTCAGGGTTAGGGTTTGGGTAAGGGTAAGGGTTAGTGTTAGGTTTAGGGTAAGGATTAGGCTTAGTGTTAGGGTTAGGGTAATGTTAGAGTTAGGGTTAGGGTTAGCATTAAGGTCTGGGTTAGGTTAGGGTTAGGGTTAGGATTAGGTTTAGGGTCAGGGTAAGGTTTAGGATTAGGGTTAGGGTTAACGTTAGGGTTAGGGTTATTTTTAGGGTTAGGATTAGGGTGAGGTTTAGGTTTAGGGTTAGGTTTAGGGTAAGGTTAAGGGTTAGGGTTAGGCTTTGGCTTAGGGTGGGGGTTAAGGTTAGGGTTAGGTTTAGGGTTAGGGTTAGGGAAAGGTTAAGGGTTAGGGTTAGTGTTAGGGTTAGGGTTAGGGTTAGGATTAAGGTAAGTATTAGTGTTAGGGTTAGGGTAAGGGTTAGGGTTAGCATTAATTTTAGGGTTATGGTTAGGGTAAGGGTAAGGGTTAGGGTTAGTGTTAGGGTTACGTTTAGTGGTTAGGGTTAGGTTTAGGTTTAGGTTTAGGGTTAGGGTTAGCTTAAGCGTTATGGTTAGGGTAAGGGTTAGGGTTAGGGTTAGGTGAGGATTAGGGTAGGCTTAAGCTTAGGGTTAGTGTTAGTGTTAGGGTTAGGGTTAGGGTAAGGGTAAGGGTTAGGTTAGGGTTAGGGTTAAGGTTAGGGTTACGGTTAGGGTTTGGGGTTAGGATTAGGGTTAGGGTTAGGGTAAGGGTTAGGTTTAGGGTTAGAGTAAGGGTAAGGGTTAAGGTTAGGGTTAGGTTTAGGTTTAGGGTTGGGTTTAAGGTTAGGGTTAGGGTTAGGGTAAGGGTAAGGGTTAATGTTAGGGTTACGGTTAGGGTCAGTGTTAGGGTTAGGGTTAGGGTTAGGGTAAGGGTGAGGGTTAGGGTTAGGGTTAGGGTTAATTTTAGGGTTAGTGTTAGGGTTAGGGTTAGGGATAGCATTAAGGTTAAGGTTAGGTTTAGGGTTAGGGTAAGGGTAAGGGTAAGTGTTAGGGTTAGGGTTACGGTTACGTTTAGGGCTAAGGTTAGGGTTAGGGTTAGGGTAACCGTTAGGGTTAGGGTTAGGTTTAGGGTTAGGGAAAGGGTAAGGGTTAGGGTACGGTTTAGGGTTAGGGTTAAGGTTAGGGTAAGGCTTAGGGTTAGGTTTAGGGTTAGGGTAAAGGTTAGGGTTAGGGTTAGGGTTAGGGTTAGCATTAAGGTTAGGGTTAGGGTTAGGGTAAGGGTAAGGTTTAAGGTTAGGGTTAGGGTAAGGATTAGGGTTAGCTTTACGGTTAGAGTAAGGTTTAGGGTTAGGGTGAAGGTTAGCATTAAGTTTAGGGTTAGGGTTAGGGTAAGGGTAAGGGTTAGGGTTAGGTTTAGGGTTAGGGTTAGCATTAAGGTTATGGTTAGGATTAGGGTTAGGGAAAGGGTTAGGTTTAGGCTTAGGGTAAGGGTAAGGGTTAGGGTTAGTGTTAGGTTTAGGTCTACGTTTGGGGTTAGGGTTAGGTTTAGGGTTAGGGTTAGCGTTAGGGGAAGGGTAAGGATTCGGGTTAGGGTTAGGCTTAGGGTTAGGTTTAGGGTTAGGATTAGGGAAAGTGTAAGGATTAGGGTTAGTGTTAGGTTAGGTTTAGGGTTAGGGTTAGGGTAGGGAGTAGTGTTAGGTTTAGGGTAAGGGTTAGGGTTAGGTTTAGGGTTAGCATTAAGTTTCGGTTAGGGTTATGGTAAGGGTAAGGGTTAGGGTTATTGTTAGGGTAAGGGTTAGTTTTGGGGGTTATGGTTATGGTTAGGGTTTGTTTTAGGGATAGGTTTAGGGTTAGGGTTAGTGTAAGCGTCATGGTTAGGGTTAGGGTTAAGGTTAGGTTTAGGGTTAGGGTTAGGGTAAGGGTTATGTTTAAGTTTAGGGTTAGGGTTAGGGTTAGGGTAAGGGTAAGGCTTAGGGTTAGGGTTAGGTTTAGGGTTAGGGAAAGGGTAAGGGTTAGGGTAAGGTTTAGGGTTAGGTGTTTGGGTTAGGGTTAGGGTAAGGCTTAGGGTTAGGGTTAGGGTTAGGGTTAACATTAAGTTTAGGTTTAATGTTAGCTTAAGGGTAAGGGTTAGGGTTAGTGTTAGGGTTAGGGTTAGGGGTTAGGGTTAGGGTTAGGATTAGGGTAAGACTTAGGGTTAGGTTTAGGGTTAGGGTAAGGGTTAGGGTTAGGCTTAGGGTTTGGGTTAGCATTAAGTTTAGGGTTAGGGTTAGGGTAAGAGTAAGGGTTAGGGTTAGGGTTAGTGTTAAGGTTACCGTTAGGTTAGCGTTAGGGTTAGGTTTAGGGTTAGGGTAAGGGTAAGGGTTAGGGTAAGGATCAGGGTTAGGGGTTAGGGTTAGTTTTAGAGTAAGGGTAAGGGTAGGGTTTAGGTTTAGGTTTTTGTTTAGGTGTTAGGGTTAGGGTTAGTGTAAGGCTTAGGGTTAGGGTTATGGTTAGGGTAAGTGTTACGGTTAGGGTTAGGGTTAGGGTTAGGAAAAGGGTTAGGGTTAGGGATAGGGTAAGGGTAAGGGTTAGGGTTAGGAATAGGTTTAGGTTTAGGGTTCAGGTTAAGTTTAGGGTTGGGGTTAGGGTAAGGGTAAGGGTTAGGGTTAGGTTTAGGTTTAGGGTAAGTGTTAGAGTTAGGGATAGGGTTAGGGTTAGGGTTAGGGTAAGGGTAAGGATTCGGGTTAGGTTTAGGGTTAGGGTTAGGTTTAGGGTTAGGGTTAGGGTTAGGGTTAGGATTAGGTTTAGGGTTAGGGTTAGGGTAAGGGTAAGGTTTAGGGTTAGGCTTAGGCTTAGGGTTAGGGTTAAGGTTAGGGTTAGGTTTAGGTTTAGGGTTAGGGTTAGGGTTAGCGAAAGGGTAAGGGTTAGGGTTAGTGTTAGGGTTAGGGTTAGGGTTAGGGTTAGAGTAAGGATTAGTGTCAGGGTTAGGGTAAGGTTTAGGGTTATTTTTAGGGTTAGCATTAAGTTTAGGGTTAGGGTTATTGTAAGGGTAAGCGTTAGGGTTATTGTTAGGGTAAGGGTAAGTTTTGGGGGTTAGGGTTAGGGTTGGGTTAGGGTTAGGGATAAGTTTAGGGTTAGGGTTAGTGTAAGGCTAAGGGTTAGGGTTAGGGTTAGGTTTAGGGTTAGGATTATGGTAAGTGTAAGTGTTAGGTTTAGGGTTAGGTTTAGGGTTATGGTTAAGGTTAGGGTTAGGGTTAGGGTAAGGGTTATGGTTATGGTTAGGGTTAGGTTTAGGTTTAGGGTTAGGGTTAGGGTTAGGGTTAGGGTTAGGGTTAGAGTTAGGGTTAGGGTTAGGCTTAGGGTTAGGGTTATGGTTAGGGTAAGGTAAGGGTTAGGTTTAGGGTTAGAGTTAGCATTAAGTTTAGGGTTAGGGTTAGGGTAAGGGTAAGGGTAAGGGTTAGGGTTAGGGTTAGGATAAGGATTAGGGTTATGGTTAGGGTTAGAGTAATGGTTAGGTTTAGGGTTAGAGTTAGGGTTAGCATTAAGTTTAGGGTTAGGGTTAGGGTTAGGATAAGGGTTAGGGTTAGGGTTAGGATTAGGGATAGGGGTTAGCGTTAGGGTTAGGGTATGGGTAAGAGTAAGTTTTAGGTTTAGAGTTAGGTGTTAGGGTTAGGGTTAGTGTAAGGCTTAGGGTTAGGGTTAGGTTTAGGGTAAGGGTTAGGTTTAGGGTTAGGGTTAACATTAAGGTTAGGGTTAGGGTTAGGGTTAGGGAAAGGGTTAGGGTTAGGGTTAGGGTAAGGGTAAGGGTTAGGGTTAGGGTTAGTTTTGGTTTAGGGTTGGGGTTAAGGTTAGGGTTAAGGTTAGGATAAGGGTAAGGGTTATGTTTAGGGTTAGGGTTAGGATTAGGTTTAAGGTTAGGGTTAGTGTTAGGGTTAGATTTAGGGTAAGGTTAAGGGTTAGGGTTAGGGTTAGGGTTAAGATTACGTTTAGGGTTAGGGTTACGGTTAGGTTTCTGGTTAGG